>CM076581.1:1244258235-1244390611 GCA_034641835.2 Pinus albicaulis | reverse complement strand
TTTGCTATGAACAGGGTGGATGCTGTAGCGGGCTACTAATGGAAACAAGCGAGCCTGAACCTTACATCTCGGATGCAACAGATGGTTACCAATTTTGGAATCAAGCGAGCCTGGGTTTCTGCAGATGGTTTTTATTTCCAGGAACAAGCGAGCCAGAACATACAATCGACTCTGGGTTTGTACATATTTTTTCTCTATCATGGATGCTTTTTGTGTGAGGTGTATATCAACAGTACATGTCTCTGCAAATTTCCTGCATCCACTTTATAATACTATTTTATGTGTTGACAGGTTATCACTCTACCTTAAAAACTAGCGATGCTGGTTTATTGATATGGTCTGATGGTCTTTTTATATTTTGGACATATCACACTCCTCACATGATTAGCGTTTTTATCTGTTTAAGGATTTTGGGTACTTTAATTTGTATTTGGAACAATGGACGTCGGTACTCTATCTGTTGCTTTACTATTCTACATACTGCTATTTCACTTTCTTATAGATGCCTTGGGCATATTTGGATGCTTTCTCAGATTTGTCGATAGTCTCCATGTGGACCGTTACTGGGTTTTATATCAAGTCCGTGTATGTGACATGGGGTATTTTTCTATCATTGTCTGGGGTGGGACTTCCACTTTTCTGGATGGATATTTGGGTTCCAATCTTCAGATGTGAAAATGTAATGACTTCATGGACTGTTTTACTTCATATAATATATTCAAAATAGCGTTTTTTCTCTTGTGAAAAAAAAATGATTAATGTTTATCACTCTGCCTTCATTACTAGCTATGCTGGTCTATGTTGCTGGTTTATTGATATGGTCTGATGGTCTTTTTATATTTTTGACATATCACACTCCTCACATGATTAGCGTTTTTCTCTGTTCAAGGATTTTGGGTACTTTAATTTGTATTTGGAACAATGGATGTCGGTACTCTATCTGTTGTTTTACTATTCTACATACTGCTATTTCACTTTCTTATAAATGCCTCGGGCATATTTGGATGCTTTCTCAGATTTGTCGATAATCTCCATGTGGACCGTTACTGGGTTTTATATCAAGTCCTTGTATGTGACATGGGGTATTTTTCTATCATTGTCTGGGGTGGGACTTCCACTTTTCTGGATGGATATTTGGGTTCCAATCTTCAGATGTGAAAATGTAATGACTTCATGGACTGTTTTACTTCATATAATATATTCAAAACAACATTTTTTCTCTTGTGAAAAAAAAATGATTAATGTTTATCACTCTGCCTTCAAAACTAGCAATGTTGGTCTATGTTGCTGGTTTATTGATATGGTCTGATGGTCTTTTTATATTTTGGACATATCACACTCCTCACATGATTAGCGTTTTTCTCTGTTGCGGGATTTTGGGTACTTTAATTTGTATTTGGAACAATGGACGTCGGTACTCTATCTATTGCTTTACTATTCTACATACTGCTATTTCACTTTCTTATAGATGCCTCGGGCATATTTGGATGCTTTCTCAGATTTGTCGATAATCTCCATGTCGACCGTTACTGGGTTTTATATCAAGTCCCTGTATGTGACATGTGGTATTTTTCTATCACTGTCTAGGGTGGGACTTCCACTTTTCTGGATGGATATTTGGGTTCCAATCTTCAGATGTGAAAATGCAATGACTTCATGGACTGTTTTACTTCATATAATATATTCAAAACAACGTTTTTTCTCTTGTGAAAAAAAAATGATTAATGTTTATCACTCTGCCTTCAAAACTAGCGATGCTGGTCTATGTTGCTGGTTATTGATATGGTCTGATGGTATTTTTATATTTTGGACATATCACACTCCTCACATGATTAGCGTTTTTCTCTGTTGCAGGATTTTGGGTACTTTAATTTGTATTTGGAACAATGGACATCGGTACTCTATCTGTTGCTTTACTATTCTACATACTGCTATTTCACTTTCTTATATATGCCTCGGGCATATTTGGATGCTTTCTCAGATTGTCGATAATCTCCATGTGGACCGTTACTAGGTTTTATATCATGTCCCTGTATGTGACATGGGGTATTTTTCTATCATTGTCTGGGGTGGGACTTCCACTTTTCTGGATGGATATCTGGGTTCCAATCTTCAGATGTGAAAATGTAATGACTTCATGGACTGTTTTACTTCATATAATATATTCAAAAGAGAGTTTTTCCTCTTTTAAAGTTTCATTTTTTTTTTTTAAATTGAGCCCGCCGTCGCTATACCGACACCTTGTAAGCGTCGGAATTGCAACAGCTTAAAAACGTCGAAAGAGTGACAGTATAAAAACGTCGTACGAGCGACGTTCAAAACGTCGGACCACATTTCGTCGGAATTGCGACAGTTTACAAACGTCGGAAGAGAGACATTCAAAACTTCGGACCACATTTCGTCGGAATTGTGACAGCTTACAAACGTCGGAATAGCGACGTCCAAAACGTTGGACCACATTGCGTCGAAATTGCGACAGTTTACAAACGTCGGAAGAGCGACGTTCAAAACGTCAGACCACATTTCGTCATAATTGTGACAATTTACAAACGTCAAACCACATTTCGTCGGAAGTGCGACAGTTTACAAACGTCGAAAGCGCAACGGTTTGGGAAACGTCGGAAGAGCGACGCTTGTTTGGAAGCGACGGAAAAACTGTCAATAGTGCGACACTTTTTAAGTGCGTCGGAACTGTGATGGTATGGAAAACTAGGTTTTTCCTGCCCTCGAACTGTCGCTCTTGCGACGACTATGTGTCGGAATAGCGACGAATTGGCCGTCAAAAATTTTGCCAAATTCCGCCAAATTTTCCAGTGTTATCTTAATTACTCTTGATATTGAAGATTTCGACATCCCTTCAAACATACATTGGTTTTTCTGATGGCGCCTGTCATAGTACATGGAATTTCTCTTCCGTGGCTTGGGATATCTATTTACCCACCAATGAGTTAGTTTCTATTCATGGGATATTCCTTGGTCAAACAATAAACAATATTGCAGAATATAGTGCAGTCATTGAGTTATTATCTGATGCCATTACATTTTGTATTCGACGTTTGATCATTAGGTTGGATTCGCAACTCATTGTATTACATTTAAATAGAGTTTATGCTATTATAAATCCAGTGTTGTTAAGATTATTTTTTAAGGTTCATATCTTGGAACAACAATTTGATTATATCGAATATCAACATATTTCAAGAAATTTAAACACATTGGCTGATGCATTAGCTAATCTAGTTTTAAATAGACATTTGAAACATTAACAAAGTAAATCAAAACAACATTCAATCCATGTTGAACAAGATACTCAAAAAACGAAAGTAATAATATCATTAGGATAGATAAGTTTGTGTCCAAAAAATATTACATCGTCTGTGATCATAGGTTCAAACACCTTATGATCTAAAATATACTGATACAAAAAACAAAAACAAAATCGATCTACATTGACCAACAACTATCCATGATGATGATCATGATAATAAACTATAGCACGCGCCAGCTTGCGCAGAAATCTCCTAAGTGGACCTAGAACACCTGTCACGTGTATCTAGAGCCTGAGAGGGATATCATTAGTTCTTGTCTTTGGAATATAAATGGTCAACCTCTCAAGGTTGTGCTCCATGTCTGTCAGAATCTTTGTTGAATTGTCCTGCGAAGGTGCTACTAGTTGTGCCTCTCGCTAGTCAAAGCGACGAAGCATTGCTAATCGTTGTGGACCGACATCTGCATTTAAAATTTTTGTCAGTATTGGATGATAAAAAATCAAATAAAAATTAGATTAAAAACTTCAAAATTATTCACTAACATAACTCGTCCCACAGTGCCCCTGGAGGCAAGGATGTTTCAGGATCACCTCTGTAGTCCATTCCCGCATAAGGAAAGTATTCAATGGTGAAGACTTGGTTCCTGAGCCACATGAAATAATCCAGAGTAAACCGCACTACTGAACCACCCTCGCCACCATGGCAAGCCATCAATGTTACCCATCGCACCATCCAAGGTTCTCGAGGAGTTCCATGATCTAATGGAATCAGTTGAGGAGCAAGAAGTGTAATTCTCTCTAGAGCAAATGAGATAATAATTCCACCGTATCCAAATTTTTTCAACTTCCCATTTTTTTCTCTAGTCAATTGGCCTTTCATATTGGCCAATAGTTCTTCACTCCAGTTGAATATTGTCCCTCTGAAACACTCAACTGCAGTTTTCATTTGTGATTTAGTAGCCACATGAGGAGCTTCACTCCCGCATAACCTGGTCACTTTGAATGCTATGACTTTAAGCTCTAGTCACAAGATGGTTTTTATGTCTATGCGACCATCCTTCAACTCTGCACTATTGCTACAATACTGAGCTTTGTAGCCAGCAGTGGGAAGACCTCCCTATCTAGTCCCAAATAAGGAAATGTTTCTCCCTCTCTGAGACAATCCAGTAAGGAAGTATATATATATATGTGTGTGTGTGTGTGTGTGTGTGTTAGCTCAATCTTGAGCCGGTGGTCACCAATTATGAAACATTGATCTTGTACGTCCCATGCATTCACAAGCCAAGTCATTAACTCCACTTGTGCCTTCATTCCCTAAATAGACCAGAACCTGTACAAACCATAGTTTTTCAATACA
Source organism: Pinus albicaulis (assembly GCA_034641835.2). NCBI lineage: Eukaryota > Viridiplantae > Streptophyta > Pinopsida > Pinales > Pinaceae > Pinus > Pinus albicaulis. The sequence continues at coordinate 1,244,385,986 of CM076581.1, read as the reverse complement.
CGCATGGTTACATCATCGTCCATGGCTTCGTTATCTATGAGCTCGTGTTCTCGTTCCTTCCATTCGAACATGATTGAAAAACATACATATCAACAAATTAAGCAGTTAAAATCAATTGGAGGGAACTGGAACCATTTTTTATGAAGAAATATTAGTTTTCAAAAATTTCATGGTGCCTGCGCAATTTATGTGTGCAGACAATACGATCTTCCACATGCGCTCCACGCAGAACCCACAATAGACCGACGATTTTTGTTTTAAAAAATCATCGGGGTGCGCGGTTATCACTTGGAGCACCCGTGCACCCCGAGGGCGGATTTCGAAACATAAATTTCTTCTAAAAAATGAAATAAAATCTCGAAATGAAAAATGAAATGGATGAAAACTTAGCTAAGGATGATGTGGATTACCTGGTTCTGACGGTTTGAGAAATGAACAGTCGGTTCTCCTGATATCAGCGCCGGAAGTTTTTTGGCCAAAAGCTCTCTATGCCCTATTCTGAAAACAAATGGTGAAAATGACTTATTTCAACTCCTTTTTATAGTTTTTAATGAATAAAATATTATTATTTTATTTATTTTTCACTTTTAAAAGGTCAATTTTAAATATTTTTACTTTTTGAAAGCAAATATTTGTAATCTTTTGAGTTTTTTGTGCAAGATATAGGACCTTTGGTGAAAATAATTATTTTTACATCAAGCATACTATTATCACTTTTTCGGGCTCTATAAAAATACGAAAAATTGAAACCCCTTTTCAGACTCTCGAAACATGAAAATATCGTTGAGTACTTGACTATTCAAACTCGTTAAAGTAAATGAACAGTCATCCTTTCAATATAATTTTACTACTAAACTGGACTAATTACGAAAAAGGTATATGTTGACCAAGCATGGTCAATAGTGTTCTCTCCTGCATTATTTTGTCCTTTTTTGGGCCTGAGAGACTAAATTTACAAAAAATAACAACCATGGAGTTTACTTATGTTTTTCTTCTGACTCCCTAAAACTGAAAAACGTCAAGTTTTTCCTATACTGGACTCGTTAAAATTTAACAGTAAAGGACCTGTCAATCACAAACAGGATCGAACCACTCCTTCTTAGGGTTCGATTTTAATACTAATATGGACTCATCCGAGGATGAGCTTACACAAACAAGAAAATGTTATCCTCCTCAAGCTTGAAAAAAATAAAGAGGTACTTGCCAGTAATGGTGGGGGGAAAAGAGAGAAAAAGAATATAGTTGTCATACTTATTTAGAAAGAATCATGCCACTCTTGAACACAACACTTTGTCACACTTGTACTTGGGTTGGGAAATCCTTTTCCTAACATTTAATCAAACCACATTGAAAGTATTCAGCCAATTTCTGGGTATTAGCTAGAGGCCAAATGTTGCCAAGCCATCTACGGTGTCATTATGTGTTCAAGAGAAATTTCAAATAAACCATTCATTGCAAACATTTGTCTCCATTCACGTTGACCATCCCTGAGTCAGTCCTTGCAAAAATATTTCTTCAAAACTCGATCTAATGGTTTCGTGTCGTAGGCTTTCCTGCGACGGATCACTTTCTATCGACATCAGTTCATTATCTAGAAATTTGACCTAGAATCCTATTAGTACCTTAGGATCTGCATGCCTTAATGGCAGGTTTCTCGCCTTCGATGACAGGTTGCATCATTGACCTTTGATCGAAAGATCTACGAGTGTTTAATTGCAAATCATTCATTCACACTTCATATATTGTACTATAGTACTTTGAGAGTCATTTTCATTATTGGTGGTTTCTCTCACACTTGTTAACGGTTCACATCATTGACCGGTAATCAAGTGGTTTCTACCATGTTCGACTTAGACACAATCAATCGCATGGATAGATTCGTACTAGTTCGAGAAGTGGAAATCAAGACCCTGGATCTAGTTTCCACCATCCAGGCTGCGAGGAGTTTTATTATTCATGATACAGTAGACTACTTATAATAGATGGTTGCATCCATTCTATGTCTAATTTTGATGTAATATTGAAACCATATCTGTACCAGAACATTTAGTTAGCGTTGATCTGAGTATGGGAATTCCTACCTCAGCGATGATATATATATATATATATATATATATATATATATATATATATATATATATATATATATATATATATATATATATATATATATATATATATATATATATATATTTGTATTGAAATTTTTTACAAGTTTTTGACCGGTGTCTCCAATCCAATCCTCGAAATGATAAAGCACTTCACTCTTCAGAACAACCTCAAACTTCGCACTTTAGGGTGTAATTTTTTACACATCATTTTTTCACCATGACATTTGACTGTTCATATGGTTCTATCACTATCCATATCATGTTCTCTTAGAAGTCAAAAACACTAATGTTCCTGAATCAAGTCTTGGAAAAGTCTACCTACACGGTTTTTCTAGCCTTTCCCTATGCATGCGCTGATGTTTTTTCCATTAACTACAGCAAATCCCGCACTTTTTTCCACTATTACCTGCGCACCCCCGTGAAAATAAAATAAAAAGAAAAATTAAATTCTAGAAGCCTATTTGGTCGAATATTCTCCCAATTGGAAGATTCTAGGGTCGCGATTAGTTTGAGATTTATCCCTCCACTCATGGAGCTTATCCCTTTGTCCATGGAGCTCAAATCCCTTCATGAGAGGAATCCTTCCCCCTCTTCATGGAACTGAAATTACCTCCATTTCCTTATAAATTGAGCTCAAGTTTTAGGTTGAAGGGTAGATTATGAATCATAAAAGCTGACTTATACAGTTTCTAAGCTGAAAAGAGTTCATAAGAGTGCATACTTTCTACACTATCAAGTTGTTGTTGGCATGATAATTATCACACCCTTGTGTCTATAACTCCATGCTAGTATTCATAGAGGAAGTCTTATCAGACAGAAGGAGAAAAAAATTTTAGGACCCCGGGTGAAATATGTTCAACATCAAGGCATCAGGTTGTAAGTTTACTCTTTCTATTCAAGATAATATATATGGATCTCTTTTTCTCATTGCTTTCTTTCTATGCTTATTAGAATACTGTCAATACTTAGATTCCTTGATCACTAAGTTGGATTAGCTTTTTTTATTATTATATGTTGCAAATGCTTTGATTCTTTGTCTTTTCTTTGATTGCAGGTTCTACTTATTGGAGAAACCACTTTGGAGCATTGGGAAAAAGGGCTACGTCAAACGTGTGTATTTCAAGGTAGGGGCATGTCCTCTCTACTTTACTATTATAATAATATTGAAATGCAATTAATCTAGAGGAAAAGGTTTTCAAATGGATCTTTTTTTCTAGTTATTCGCTAAGTACTAAGTAGATCGCTCTTGTCTGCAAGAGGGATTAATCCACATAACATAGAGTGATTCATTAAGTTTTCTTAGATAAAAGCCACATGTATCTCAACTATTCACACAACATTGATAAATTTTTTAATGAAAGAAACAAGCAACTTTATTACACAAGTATCAGAAGAAGAATAATAAAAATGCAAAGTTACTAAGAAACACCTCTTTAGAATCCCACTTTCAAGCTTATGACAAGCAAGATGAAATGACTTGTTGTTACGGCATCCACTATTACAACATCTATTATGGCATATGTTGTTGCAACATCTTTGTCCCAATCTAATGTTACCTATGTTTTTGCTTCTCAATTTTTTTTCTTAATCCACCAAGTGCTGGTGTAGTGTTGGGTGGCAGAAACACCTCTTTGGCTTCCCACTTTCAAGCTTTGACAAGCAAGATGAAATGGATTTCTACCCCTTAATTGTTACAACATATATTGTTACAAAATCCACTGTAATGGTCACTATTTCAGTAGTTCCAAAAGTAATAGTTGTTATAACATTAGCTTTTACCATAGTTTCGAGATTTTCAACAATAATGAGTGTTACAACATCAACTGTTACAAAATTTTCAATAGATTTAACATTGCCATGATGTTATGACATTTGTTGTTACAACATCTGCTATTGGAACATCCACTGTTATAACATCCACTTCTCAATCCGTTGTTACATATGTTTGTGCTTCTCAATTTTTTTTTTTGATCCCCCATGTTGTATCTCTGTAGACATTCCTCAGCTAAAAAATCGAGCCAAAAACATCTATGTGAGGAATTGAGAGGAATTGAAAGAGGAATTTAGAAGGCTAAACATTCTCCTTGAACATTTAAACATCTAATAATAGTAGAGATGTATAGATGAACCTCTATATTAAACACAAATATATCCAAGTAAAACATATAATAAACCATCTAAAAATTTATGGGCAGTAATTTAAACATATTGTTCAATTTCTAACTCAGTTGTGAACATAACTTTGTAGAGGGACATCATGGAGATTGATACTCAATCTAGCCCTTCCCAATGTCCTATATTATTCTCAAATATACGTAGAAACAAATTATGAAATTACAAGAAGAACTCACAAGCATAAAATTGTTGTCATGAATGAAAACCAATAGCATTTGATTATATCCAAGTTGAAAGTATTGCAACAATATTACAAAAAAAATCTCTAGGTATCAACAATTTCTTATTCATAAAAAATGTATATATAGAGTGCTTTACAAATATCCTATCTCTTAAAAGATTAACATTCAAAGTATTATTTATCCAAATATTTGGATAATTTTTAAACAACTTTTATCCAATGTTGTGAACATTGACATTGGGATAAAATCGACAAGGGTCCGAAAAACCAAAAATTTGTAAAAACGGGAAAATATTAATAAAAATTGGCAAACATCGGCAAAATCAAGATACCATCAAAATATTGGTAAACATTGGCTAAGCCAAAAAATTGTGATTTTGAGATAAAATCAAGATGTTGTCGAGATGCTTGCAACACTATTATTAACTAAAAATAGAAAACTGCTACAAAAATTTATGCAACTGTGCTTGATTTTTGCATTCAGGTTCAATTTATTTGAAATTGCACTATTCTTGTTGCTAGAAATACTTAATAGCTATGATTTGTTGCTAATATGTTTCATTGATAAGCTAAATTTATTGAACAAATTTGAACAACTAATCCCATTCTTCATCTGTTGGGTAACTAAGATCCATCATCTGTCTTTACTATTCATTTGCACCAATATACTTCTCAAAAGAAGGATTTACTATGAACAAGTGTTTGATTTCATAGCAGATGAAAAGGTCATCAACAAAAATTTGAAGTAGATTCTAACCGCTAATCTCTCCCTCGATTCCAACAAACTTTGTCCTATCCTCTGTCTCTCTGTTCAAAAATATTTCATATTAGTCTTTTGTTACCATTTGCCCATATTAATTCTTAAAATATGGAAGTCTTGATCCTTTTGGTCATAAGCTGACCTCTTGACTTGACCTTGCATCATTGCTGAGCTTGCCTTTAGAAACTGCACAATATTGGAAGGCAAGCCAGCCTAAGGATCAAAATTGCGCAATATTTCTTGGAAATCCAACCTTGAGCTTGCAAACTACACAATTTTGGATGGAATCTCGGGCTTAAGCTCAAAATATGCACAAAGCATCTAATCAAATCAGAAACTACGCAATGCACTGAATCAAGAAGTTTACCACTCCTCAGGAATTACGCAATCCTTCATGTTAGTGTGCATGAAACGTTCCACGAAAAATAAAAAAATAAAAAAATAAAAAAATCATCCCTAGAAAATAGAGTCGTCATTAGTTTCCCGAAGTTGGCACAGTTACTATGTTTGAAACTTTCTGCCAAGTGTCACTTTTTCCTTGATTTTAGGCATGTGCATCATAAACCCTAATTCATCCAAATCTATTTAATAGATGCCTCTATACCTCATTTTTACATTGGATCTTGGAGCTATAGCATTCCCAAGGAGAGAAAGGAGCCTTTGGTGGAGTTTCCGTCGCTTTTCCAGATGAATTTTTATTTTGTCATCTTTTGCCACATTTTCTGTCGCTTTTTGTCATTTTGCTTTTGTGAGTGATGTTATGCTTTTTTATGTTCATTTTTTCTGGTGTTTTAGCTTATATTATCTTGTAGAAGTGTTGGTTCATTCCTTCATTCACCTTTCATAAGTGTCACATTAGTTTTCTTATTTTTTCACACCGGTGATTGTCGTTTCAGCGACTCTCCATACAAGTTTGTTTTTCCTTCCACATGTTGATTTTCTACACTCGATTTGCACTGATATATCTATACCTAGTCATATATTCACTTTAACTTGCACTATCACTCCGATATACTAGTTTTCCACACCCTCACTGGGTAGATCTGCACTGCACTTGGCCAGCACTTGCCTTGCCCAACCGGGCATTATGCAAGTCAAAGGCTCAAGCTCCCAGCTTGGCTTCTAAGACTGCACAATGTGTAGTAAATGTTGACCCAACTATGCATTTCATAGTTCCAAGGCTCAAGCATGTCCCCTTGGCCACTGAAACTGTGAAATGCGTAGTCTCTCCATCAATCTTACCAGGATGAACTGCGCATTGCGTAGTATCAAGCCTCAAGCTGTATCACTGGATGCTAAGACTATGTAATGCACAGTTCCTGCAACTATTCCCTCTCCCTTGAACTCAAGAACTGCACAATATTCCTCATCAGTTCACTAGTTTGTTTCTTGATATTTATTTGTATGTTGATTTGCTGAAGCTAATTTATTCTTTCCATGAGTGTCTTTTCCTCCTACAGGTATCACAGTTGTTGAGCATTTCCCTCCAGCAGTCACTGTTATCATGGCACCCAAGAGAGATGCTTCAAAGGATACCACTGAGAGAAGTACCGGGGAGGCAGTTGAGAGTATGCCAGTAAACTTTCTAGTTTATTTAGATGCTCAATTTTTCGTAGAAAAGGAATCAAATATCACATGAAACAAAGTGAATGAAGCTTTTTAAAAAGGAAAATTTAAATCATATCTAGAGTACTGAAAGGTATATATCAATGTTCAATGGTCAAGAATACACAGGGTTGCATGTAGATATCCAACTTTCCCATTCGCAGACGTTGTCAACTTGATAGTTTCACATATAGGTGTCAAGACTATGACTTTGAACAATGCCAATGGACAAAGGCTTGATTCTTTTCTGGCAATAGATTACCACCTCATGTATCATTTTCCAAAGCTGGAGTCACTCATGGATTCCTACTTTTATGCTACCTCCAGATACTTAAGCACAAAGGACATTGTTAAAAGCTGGGTGAAATAACCATCAAAGTTTCTACAAATTCCCACCAACACCTACAAGAGAAAGTCTCTCGGGAAGTCCCTTGATTAGTCTACATTATAGAATCTATAGTCAAGAGAGCACTGAGATATTTCCTAAAGGGTGGGAATTCTTATTGAACCAGTTTGTGAACGAAGGGAATCCATTCAACTAGTCATACTTGTTGGCTTGACAACTAAGTATTCATGTAGCTAACACCTTGAATCCTCCCAAGGGAAGGCAATCTATATTTTACATGTACGCATATCTACTGTATGCAATCTATGCTCACAATTCATTCCCCGACATGAATTGAAATTGGACACCACGAGACCCTGTCGTGGACATCTACTGCAGACTTCTCTCAGAGGGCAGCCACAGGGGAGTAATGAAAAAGCTAACTGACCACTTCCTCATTCTGTTATACAAGTTGATCTTTGAGTAAGAACCACCTTACATGTCACGTGGGGAAACAGAATCATTATCATAGGTAGCAGATTGGTTTTCCTCACCGGATGGCACTTTCCTCAGAATGTTCGATGGACAAAAGCCATCGGAACTTTTACCAAAATATGCCACCGATATATTACTCATGCAAGAAGTTGCATATGATCTCTCGATAGTGTTTTCAGCAACTTTTCTCAAGAAGAAGAAAGCACCTTGGCCAACACTTCCCATCCAAATCAAATTGTATGAGATAAAGAACCTAAGAGTCACAGAGGTCGAATGAAAGGTGATGGAAAAGTTTTCTTTCGGTACTCTGGACTTTAATTTGTACGCTCCTTGGAATGTTTGTAGATACCACTATGCGATAATTCATTTTCAGTGGCTAAGCAAGACATTACACTGGCTAGAGGAGGAACAATGGAAGAACTGTTATAATGCCTCCAATTCCCACGAACTCGTCAATTTTGCAAAAACTTCACAAGTTACTCTACAGAAGGAAGCTACTCGAGAAGTAGTACCAGTAGAAGAGAGAAATCTAGTGCGCGGAAAGGGAAAGAGGAAGGTTGCATATATTCTAGGAGGAGAGCGGAGCCGCAAGATGAAAGCGGATCTAGTTATAACATAGTTACCAACCAAACGAGAAAATTACCGATTACCTATTTTTTTGAGGTAGCAAAAAAGCACCCAATTTTGAAGTGGTTATTCATAATAACCTTTTCTTTTAGCATATTTTCTGCACTTTAAATTTTTTTTTGTTACAAGTATGAACATTTTTATTTAATTTCATGTTGATTTTGAAAAGTGTTGATGTAGCATCAATCCCTTTTTGTTGCATGGCTTATTTTTGAAACTTTAAATTTTCTAATGCATTAAGTATGAATAAAAATTTTTAAATGTTGATTATTTTACCATTTTTCAAGATTTCTTATTTATCTTCTTGTCTTTTTGTCCTAAGATATTTATTTTTTAAGGGTTTTCCAAACATGTGTTTTTTGTTTTTCTTTGCAATGTGTTTTTATAATGAAAATTTTAATTTGTTTTGCAAAATTTAAAAAAATAATAACATTAACATTTTGAGGTTAGGATTTTATAAATTTAAAAACCAATAAATTAAAATAATAATAAATTCCTTAAAAGTAAATGAATTGAAAAAAAAAAACATTAAAACAAAAACAAAATTAAAAATAATAATTAAAAAAAAAAACATGAAATTTTTTTATTCAAAAAATAAAAAGCAAATTAAAAAATTAAAAAATAATAACTAAAAATAATAATAATAATAATTTAAATAAAAAAACATAAAAAAAAAAACATTTTGATTTTTTATTTTAAATAAAACATTAAAAAAATAAATAAATAAATGGTGATGATATATTTATTTATTTATTTATGTTAAATGTTTATTTATTTTTTTATTTTTTTTATTATTATTTTTATTTATTTTTAAATGTTTTTTTTAATATTTTTTTATTATTTTAAAAAAGTTTTTATTTTTAATTATTATTTTTGCATTTTTTTAAATTATTATTTTTAGTTTTCTTTTAACATTTTTTATTTTAATGTTATTTATTTTTAATATTTTTTTAATTTGTTTTTCTTCAATTAATAAATTTTTTATTTTTTATTTTTTTTAATTTTTAATTTGATCGTATTTTTTTCACTTTTACTGTTTCTAATTTTTATTTTTGTTAAATTTAAAATTGAATGTTCTATTTTTTAAAACAATTTTGTTTTTTGTTTTTTTTACTTAAAAGTTATGAATCATTTTTTTTTCTTTTGTTAAAAAAAACTTGAAACACCATCATCCTTGAATATAAATTCATCAAAATTTCATAAATTTTTTTATTTTTTTAATTTTTTTATTCATTTTCTCATCAAAATATTTTATTTAAGATGTTGTTTTTAGCCCCGCACCCACAGGTTTCGATATATATATGGTGGAAATGGGTCTCCAATCCTCAGACACCCTATGGAGAATCTATTGAAACGAGGTTTTGTGGGACCCTCAAGATGCCCTCTATGCCAGGAAGACCATGAAACTATCAATCACTTGTTGGACCTCTCTCCCATATCCAGCGCCCTATGGGACAGGACTGAAACACTATGCAGACGCACCAATAGAGAAAGGGGTAACATCATCAACGCCATCAGCAAGTGGATGGAAAAACCTTACTCCAGAAACCTTCTGAATAGACTTTGGTAGCTAATTCTAGGCCTCCTTATCTAGAACATATGGAAAGAAAGGAACAGTCATATCTTCAAAGATCATTCCTCCAACCGAGAGCAAATCTGGGCAAGGTTCCACAACAATCTCACAGAAACTCTGGCCATAACTCCCTGGAGTAAGGAATACCTCTCGACAACCACAACTGAGCGCAACATTTGGAAAAACTAGCATATGAGCATCAACACCCCTTTAGATAACCCCCCAGGGAACTTAGGAAGAACCATCGCACCTGAACAATGGACTCCCCCACAAAATGGTTTCTTCAAATGCAACTTTGATGGAGCCTCTAAGGGCAACCCTGGAAATGTTGGATTTAGAGGTATCATTATGAACTCCCAGGGAAAGCCCCTTCTGGTTTTCTATAGAAAATTGGCATGGGACAACAATAACTCCATGGACTTAAAGGGGCTCATCCAAGGCATCTCCAGAGCCGTTGAGTTTAACTATATTCCACTAGAAATGGAGGGAGATTCGCAAATCAACACTCAAGCTACCACTCGAATTCTTCATGGCTCTTCCTCCTCAAGGTCTCCACCAGCTGGAGGCTAGCTAATAGGCTCAAACTCCTAGAACAGTTGAAAAATCACAAGGCAATAAATTTTCACCATGTGTGTTGAAAAGTGAACACTATTGTGGATCTCCTAGCCAACAAGGGGGTGGAAAGCCATAACACTCTGCATTACTCCCACCTCTCCCAGATTGAAGATGACTCCTTACGTATGGAATGCCAATATCTCATCCAAAAGGACCATCTCTTCCCGGATGCGGGTGACATGAGGTGCACGTATGAAGACGCTCACTCCCATGTTCGTGTTGATGAAGACCTGCAATGCATGCCTTCACCTAAAGTGGAACCACCTCCCTACAATAATTCGCATGAGGTGACGGAGGTAAGGGATTATGACGACACGCAAGCCAGCAGCCACCCTAGGTGGAACCCCTCCACTGAAATTATTTGAATGAGCTTCCATATGGTTAGCACTCATGGCCATAACGTGAAGCACATGCTACCACATGATAATTGTCGCGGCTTACACCTGCGAGTGTGTCACAATAATGCACAACATCTGCGCTTATGCCACAAGTCTACAAAAGGGGAAGCCCCTTCGCAAGGTGTCATTCAAAGTTTGCTCACTCTGGCTCTCACTACCCTCTTATCCTTTCTGCCTCAATTTCAGCCCACCTACGCATTCCACTTGCTACACAGCCTCCCCCTTAATGCCAGGGTGTTGGGGATCCTTCCAGCCGCGCACCTCCTTGTCTGCGTTCCTCCCTTCGGCTCCCCTTGCCTTGCTAGCTTCTCTCTTCTGTGTGCTATCAGCATCAAACTCCCCAGTTGCGCAACCCACATCTGCATACCACCCTGCCCATTAACTCTCAGTTGCGCACTCCATGTCTCTACTCTAAGAATCTTCGCTATAACTCTCATCCCCCCATTCCTATTTTGCTTCACTGCCCCATGCCTCCGCGACAGCGTTAAAGGACAATCAGAGGCGTCCAAAGAGGTGCCTTCTCAGGATGCTATCAGCAGGGGCCCAATAACTGTTTAGAGTCCTTTGAGGGCTCCTCTTCTGGCAATCATGCCAGAGATGCCCCTTAGATCCCTGTGCACGACCAGGAGGAGGAAACCCCTATCAGGAAATGCAATGAGCCTGAAGTGGACCTAGGAAATCCACCATAACGCATCAAGAGCACCACATGCCCCGAAAAACCGAACCTCTTCCAGTTCAGGAGGCAGTGGGGGAAGACATGAACGTATGGATCATGGACTCGGAGGGCACTTGGACGTGCATATCGGATGTTGAGTACCCAGTCACTCCCATACTCTGCGCACCTGCTTCTAGGCCTCCGCACCAACCTACTATTTAGGAGGAGGCCATAGCATAGGAGTATGATTATCGTATCGAGGAGGAGGAACCAGACATCGAGGACGATGCAGAAACAACATGACTACACGGTCGCTTAGCTCTTTTTAGCTTTCTGTTATTTCAGTTCTTATCACAGAACTTTTACTTTCACAAGTGCCATGACACCTTTTGTAATTTCCTGTTTGATTTTATTACAGGGCTAGTTTCCTCCAAGGAGGCAGCCACATACTTGCACTGCTTTGAAAACAATGAAGGCTAGGATTGGATAAGCGCAGTTTACCAACTCAGCCTGTAGCATATGTAATGTTTTATTTCGAATCAATATAGTTTAGCCTAATTTACCAAATATATATATCTATATATATGTGTGTGTGTGTGTGTGTGTGTGTGTGTGTGTGTGTTTTTAATTTTTATAATGTTTTTTTAATAAATTTTAAATTTTTTTTGTTAATGTTTTTTATTTCTTTATTTATATTTTATTGCTTTTTTTTCAATTTATTTATTTATTTTAGATAAATGTCTTTTCGGAGTAATCACATCATTAGGATTTGGTTGATGTTTCGAACCAACTAATGTCGTTTATTTTAATGTTTTTTTGTTTGTTTTTTATTTATTTAATTTATCTCATAAATATTATTTACAATTTTTTAGATTTTTTCTTAATTATTTTTTTTAAATATATTTTTTTGTTTAAATTTTTTTTTATATCTTTAATTGTTTTTTGGGTTTTTTTTAAATAATATTTTGTTTAAATTTTTTTTTTATATGTTAATTTTGTTTTTTGTTTTTTGTTTTTACATTTTTTGTTTGATTTTTTTTGTCTTTTTGATATATTTTTTTTGGTCATGTTTTTTATTTTTTATTTTTTATGTTTTAATATATATTTTTATTTACTTGTTATTTTTTTAATTCTTTTTGTGTTTTAGCTTTTATTTTTTCAATGTTTTCATATCCTCAATATATTTGATTGGATATATATGTCAAAAATAAAAAGTATTTAGAAGTAATAAGTTTAGGAGAAAACTTTTTTGTTGATGGTGTACTTCCTTTGCAGTAGGATTCTAGAAATGACACATTTTTTTGCATAATCTTCAATATGTTTATTAGTTTCGATTTATTAAATTCAAAATAAATATAATTTTAATATTAAATTATAAATACACACACACACAAATATATATATATATATATATATATATATATATATATGATGGTTACCATTCGTCAAGACCAGTGTGGTCTATCGGACCTTAAGAGAGGAGAAAGAATCTAAGTTTGATTCTTCAAAATCTAGTTTCTATGGCCAAAGAGAAGGGAAATAAGTGCTCCAAAATCGCTATAGGTGGGCTGGCTTAATAGGTTAAGAAGATTGGAAGTGTGGCAGATGTTAGGGAATTGAAAGCGAATGTGAGTGAGAAAGTCTAAAGGGAAGTGTTTTTCATCTTCCACCTGCTGAGAATCGTAAATCTGACAGATTCTATCGTTCTAAGGAGTCTTGGGGTTAGACCACCGCTCGGTCTTACTCCAAATCTCATGGGAACTATTTCTTATCCTAGCAATGTTCATTTTTTTCTTATTGCTGGACAACACAGAGAGATAATTATGATTATAAAGTGTGGGGTTGATCACCTCCTCATAACATATTAGCTTCCTTTTACCCTCCAACTCTCGATCCTCCCACAACTTGTCCTTAAACTTGGAGGTAAATGTATTTTTGATATTATCTTTGCTTCCCATATCGAGCTCCTCCTTAATTTCCCAATGGTTGAGCCAAGACTTGGTATCCTTATCCCACCCATGCTTGAGGCGAAGGTGGGGGTTTTGACTACAATTAGAAGCAACTTTAGGGAGAATTTTTTATTCCATGTTGTAAATCTTCTTCTTATATGTCATCAGATATCTAAACATAGTCATACTTTCAATGGGGGAAAAACCAAATTCGATCAAGAGGATAGGATAGGCAGTACTTCCCTTGATCTTAAGTTTGTAGGTTATGAATTTCTTTTGAATCATCTCAATATTCCTGCAAGACTCTTAGGATATATTGCAACCCCAAACTTCACATCTATATAAGACAACAGGGGTGACGAGGGTCTCGAAGAGGAACCTCTTTTTACTCCAAATATAAAGATCGACCAACTTACAATTATTTTCAAGCTCATAATAAGCTTTCTAGCCCCCAATAATCATTTTATCGATGCTATAATTCCATTTGAGATGATGAGGGAAGTCAATGCCCAAATATTTATAAGAAGAAACCTGCTCTAAGCACTGGTTATTATACACCAAACTACCATGGGTGATCCTTTTGGATTTAATGATCATGACTTTAGTCTTGTTGGTATTAACTGTCATACCTCTCTTGGAGCAGTAACCATGACCACAATTCTTATTGGATTAAAATTCATTTTAGGAGGAATACTACCCACTGGAAGCTCATCATATATGTCATGTCTTTATACAAACGCTTATTTGAATTGTTTCTTTCCACCACATACATAACATCCACAAACAACAATTTTCTCAAAATATTCAACCTATGTACTTTATTCCTGACAACCTCTTGTTCAGTGAAACCAATTGTTTTGTCTTCAGGATTCATATTTATATCATCTTCCACCCCCTATCCTCTATGTGATTGAACAATTTTAGGTTCACGTTCATGTACATATCTTTTTATTTTGCTAGTTGAAGGCTCGGGCTCTACATTTTCTCCAATATCCATCTAAAATAATCTACAAAATGCATTAATTGATTTCAAGATTGGATAATACATTATAAATTTTAATAATATCGTGAAAAAATATGGATTTATCACAAAATTCCATTATATCATTTTTTCCTAAGTTAATTCAAAAATTGATTACCTGGTGTCCTATGTCATCCATTGTGTCCTCATTTGATATGACATGATCTGTTACCATGGCCTCATTTGGTTATTTAATACACAAAATATTAAATAATGTTTAGTACACCAATTATATCATTTCAATGAATATGTTATCCAACACAAAACTTCACGTTAGTCATATATTTGACATATTGATATCATGTTAATTTGGAGTTGAATTTTTTTCTATAACCCTAAGTATATACATCGAGCCAAAATTTTGACAAGAAAAGTATCCAACATCCTTATCCCACATGGCCATCCTAATTTTCAAACATTTTCCTTGATCATAGAACCACATTTAATCACCATTCGATTTTCAACCAATAAGTTTGACTTGAAAGGCCTCATGAAAAAAAAAAAATGATTTTCTCTCCTATATCCAAGTCTGCCAATGTAGCAATTTATCATATGTTTAAGTTGGAACAAATATGCACTCCTGGGAAAAACCATTTACATTCTTGGTACTGAAATTTGAAATGGGAGAACTAAGTTAAACTATTTACAACTTGCATTAACTAATGCACCACTGCAGACTCTAAGTTTCAACCCTGAGGAGATTTTTTTGATGGAGCGGAGCTAGGGTTTGGCTCTGCAAGTGGCAGTCTGTCACAAACTCTAGCGGAGGGCAGTGCCTGGTCTGCAAATATTCGGCGGCAAGGGTTTGCCCTGGCCCAACAGATGAGGCAAGTGGGGGTCCATGGGGCCCCATCTTACAAACAAGTAATGATGGATAAGGGAAAATCCCCACTGGAAGGGGTACAGATCTATGGATCTGTCAATGTAGAAAAAGATGATTCAAGCAGGAAAAAAAAGGTAGGTGGGCATACCAATGAAACCCACTATCAGAAATGGACAAATGGCATCAAGATCCTGGAAGATAAAGACAAAGGGGACCCCAATCCCGAGCATAAGTCACAAGAAGCTGAAAGAAAGGACAAATAAATTGAGGTAACCAAGGCACAGCCCCAACACATCCCAGAGTTGGAGAGATCTGCAACGACTAATAAGAAACAGGAGGACCTGGGATGTTGTAAGCCCAAAACTATGGAGAGTCTAAAGGTTATCATCACCAACCCTGAAATGCAAGATTACCATGACCATATGTCTATCCATGCGGTGATATGTAAGTTTATGGGATTTGGCCCACGGAAAGAGCTCTCTGTATTTGGATTAAACAACAATGGAAGCCTAAGGGAGATGTTAGGCTTCACCTAGGGGCCAAAGGTCTTTTCACTGTTGTCTTCGCAAATCTGGAGGATAGAGATCGCATTTTTTATGGCAGACCTTACTTCTATGCCTCAGCAGGCCTCTATATGAGACCCTGGAAACCTAAATTTGCTCCCTAACAAGAAACATTCACGCATGTACCTGCTTGGATTTTCCTTTTCTCTCTCTCAATCGATTATTGGAGACCTGCAGCGTTGGAGCAAATAGGCAACAAATTGGGCACCTTCATCCAAGCCTCAGAGGCCACCCTTCAAAAAAGGTACACCTCTTGTGCCAGAATCTGTGTAGAAATGGATGTTTCAAGTGCTTTGCATGATGGTTTATGGTTACAATTTAGAGATGAACTTTTCTTTCAAGCCATATATTATGGACAAATCCCCTTTCGATGTCAAAAGTGCTATGAACATGGTCACCTGTTTAGGGAATTCCCTATGAATAAGGCAACCGAGAAGGCCAAAGAAAACACAACTAAGAATCAGGAAGGTTTTACCCGTCTGAATGGCAGACAAAGGGCCAATAGAAGAACCCAAAAAAGAGCAGGAACCTCCTTCAAAGGCACAATCAATTCCTTTGAGGTTCTTGGAGAAGGATCTGTCTTAACCAAAACTCCTTAAGAACCAGACCTACTGCAGGAAGCCCTGGAAGTTCCCACACAGGAAGGCAAAGTTCCCAATACTAAGTTGACAAGGGAAACATTGCAAAGTTCTGACCTAGCACAGGACCTTGAAGGAGATGCGGAAATGATAGCTAGCGAAATCGGCACAGAGGACATGGAACTCAGTGACATCCTCGAAAGGGAAGGCATGGATCTTAATTCCATAGTGGAACAATGGAATCAGAAAGGAGTGGAACACATCCCAGAGGAGGAAATAGACAGAGTAAGCTTTTTATTTTTATCACGGTAGGATGCAGAGCTAAAAGGGCAGAAGAGAGGACATGGGGCCACAAAGGGTCTAGGAGTTATAGCCCAAGGTCTTCACCAAACAAACAACAATGTTAAACATAGGAAAAAAAGAGGCCGAAGAACAAATAATGAAGCACTATATGAGCTAGGTCAGCTACTCCTCTCATGGAATGCAAGAGGGCTAAACAACCAAAGACAACAAAGACTTCTAAGGAAGAAAGTCAAAATTGAAAATCCTTACATGATTTTTTTACAAGAATCCAAGTGCTCTAGCTAGAAAATTAAAGGAATCAACAGAAATTTAGGAAAAAGAATGGAATACACTGAAGTGGAAGGGAATGGTATGGAACGAGGCCTGACCACCTTATGGAATCCCCAATCCCTCCATCTCATAAGTGCAGAGGCTTCCAGATCATACATCTCCTTGGAAATGAAAATCATAGGGGAATCCAACACATACCTGTGCACTAATATCTACGGCCCCCAAAGACTAGAGGATAAACTATTGATGCTAGATCGCCTCTCCAGGATGTAACTTAGACATTCCACTGCTAAATCCATCTATGGAGGAGATTTGAACATGATTACCTTGTTGGAAGAAAATAAAGGAGGGATAAGAACTCTGAAAAAAGATGCAGATGCATTCAATAACTTCATCAGAGCAGCAAATCTTGTTGATATCCTCCCAAAAAATTGACTATACACCTAGAATAACAAAAGAGGAGGCAAAAGGCAGATCGCCTCCAGACTTGACCGTTTTCTTATAGCTGAAGCCATCTTCCTTGAGGGGGTCACTGTGGAATCGAAAATTATTCCATGTGGAGGCTCTGATCACTGGCTCATCACCCTAGATGCAGCCATCCTTGGAACTCCGAAAAATAGACCTTTCAGGTTTGAGAAATTTTGGTTGGGCCATCCGGATTTCATTTCTAAAATCAAATACTGGTGGTACGAGCCGCTGGAAACCAGAGGTACCAAAATGTACCGGCTACAAGCCAAATTAAAGCACCTCAAAGCTCAGCTTCGATCCTTGAACCAAGAGGTCTTCGGGAATATTTTCAAAGACAAACAGGCCTTGGAGGAATAGATGGCACAGATCCATACAGACTGGCTCAAAGGGAACATCACCCAAGATTCTATTGGCACTGAGCGGGTCCTCATGCAAAAATGGAATGATAGATGTCAACAAGAGGAAATATTATGGAGGCAAAGTTATGCATACAATGGCTCAAATAGGGGGAAAAGACACCAAGTTCTTCCATCGTTCGGCTATAGACTATAGGTGCACCAAAAAAATCACCCAATTGAAGGATGATCAAGGTACTCCCTTCCACTCTCATAAGGATATTTCCTCCATCCTCACTGACCACTTTAGCCATATAGCAACAAAACCAGACATTGAAAAGGAAGAGGCTATCAGGGAAGTCATGAATTCCATCCCAAGGCTTATTACTGAGGAACAAAATAAATCATTACACCGCCCTGTCACCATGGAGGAGGTGGAAAAAGAAGTGAAGGAGATGCCTAATGGCAAGGCACCAGGGTTGGATGGCTTTAATATTGATTTTTTCAAAGCATGCTGGGAAATTTTGCAGCTGGAGGTGTGGGAGGTGGTGGAATATTACCGAAAAATATTCC
This sequence comes from Pinus albicaulis, assembly GCA_034641835.2. Lineage (NCBI taxonomy): Eukaryota > Viridiplantae > Streptophyta > Pinopsida > Pinales > Pinaceae > Pinus > Pinus albicaulis. Next base: position 1,244,367,583 of record CM076581.1, on the reverse strand, counting down.
TCCATCCTCAAATCCCTCAATTCCACCTTCATTGCCCTTATTCCCAAAGAGGAAGTAGCTTGCACCCCTTCGCAATTTCGATCGATTTCTCTATGCAATGTTCTCTATAAGATCATCTCCAAAGTAATGGCCAATAGACTGAAGTCAATTCTCCCCTTAATTATCTTAGAGGAGCAATATGGCTATGTGGAAGGTAGACAGATCATGGATAATGTCTTGCTAGCACAGGAAATGGTTCATACTCTTCAATCCCAGAAAAAATCAGGTATGATCATTCAACTAGATCTCTCGAAAGCCTATGACAAGGTTAGTTGGAAGTGTCTAGAGGCCATTGTGGAAGCATTTGGGTTTGCACAATACTAGATCAAATGGATTCTAGCCATAGTCAAATCCCCCAGCTTTTCTATTTTGGTCAATGTTTCTCCCGCCTTCCCCTTTGCCCCCTCTAGAGGCATTCGCTAAGGGGATCCCTTCTCCCCTTTTCATTTTGTCATTTTGATGGAAGGCATGAGTCGCATCATTAAAACTAAAAAGGGAAGAAACAATATCAAGGGCCTCCAACCCCTGCCACACTGCCCAACCACTACTCATCAAAAATTTGTGGATGATACCATGCTTCATGGAACTCCAACAACTCGGGAAGCCCAAGGATCCAAAGCTATCATGGATATCTTTATTCAAGCGACAGGAATGGACCTTAATTTGGATAAATCCTTCATCTTCTCTTTTAATACTCACCTATCAATCCAGGAAAAATCTCACAGCTATCGTTGGGTTCAGAAGGTAGAGCCTTCCCTCTAAGTATCTTGGGATCCCTCTCACTGATAAAACCTGGCAAAAGCTCCACTGGGAGAAGCTGATATCCAACCTCGAAGAACGGAGAAATTACTGGACTAGTAGGGTCCTTAAATTCACTGGCTGGCTTATCATGACTAAAGCCATTCTACAAGCTATTGCTCAATATATTCTCTCCATCCTTTTGACTCCCAAATGTGTTCTCCAAAAAATTAGAAATTTTCAAAGAACCTTCCTTTGGTTTGGAAAAGGTGACAAACATAAATGGGTGCTAGTGGCATGGGAAAAACTCTGTAAACCCAAGATCCTGGGTGGTTTGGGGCTCCAAGACCCAGACACCATGAACAAAGCCTGTGGGGCCAAGCTCTAGTGGAGGTGGGTCAAGGATCCACAGACACCGTGGGCTAAGCTTTGGAAAGCCAAGTACGCGGATAACTTGCACCCTCGGGATCTCATTAGAATGACTGACTCTCCAGCCGGATCCCCCATTTGGAACCTGGCTCGGGCTAATCTCAACATCATACAAAATCACTTCTTTTGGGAAATCCGTAATGGCAGCACAAATCTCTTCTGGGAAGATTCTTGGCAAAAACATCCCAAGCTTGAGAGTCATGATTATCTTCCCCTACGGCACAGGTATCAGGATCAAGGAAAATTCAGGGTGAACCAATACTGGACGGACAATAATGCAAAATAGCAATGGAGTCATTGGCACCTTAATACTGCCCCAAAGGAAAAGGGTATGGGAAACCTTCTATTATCCTTGAACTCTTGTCTAGATAAGAGGATGATCCATTACTCTCAGGATGAGGATCAACTCAGGTGGGGAAAACTAGATGCAGACACTTTCAACCTAAAGGAAGCTAGACATCACTTAGAACACAGGGATCTGGAAGAGAAAGTGCCTTGGCACAATAATTTTTGGGATACCATAATCTAGGTGAAGATAAAGACTTTCTTATGACTCCTAATGCATCATAAGATCCTAAATTGGGGGAATTTGTGCAAAAAAGGCCTCATTGGTCCATCCTGTTGTCCCCTCTATGAAAAATAAGAGGAGTCTATGAACCATATCCTCAACAATTGCAAATGGACCAATAATTTATGGGTATGGATGGAGGAGATTTTCAGAAAAATAGACAGAAATAGAGAGTCTGTTCAAGATAGCATAGCCAATTGGTGAACCAAATATTCTAATTGTGACACTATAAACATCCTATGGAGACTAAGCCTCGACTTTATAGTCTATTCCACATGGAAAGAAAGAAAAAGAAGAATTTTTCAGAAGGAATTCAGGGAGTTAGACAAAATTAAAACAAAAATTATGCAAAACATGTGAGAAACAACTGTTACTAATAGTAAAGAAGAATAGGAAAACAAGATTTCCATTAATGACAGGTGAATTTTGCAACTGTTTGGCATGAGTGATGCAACTGGCCTCAATTTTCGTGCGCGGAGACCTCCACCCACTCCATCTCTACTACCTTGGCAACTTCCTATCCCGGGGTTCCAAAAAGTAAACTTTGATGGAGCCTCACTGGGTAAACCCGGCCTGGACAACTTTGGAGGTGTCATACGCAATGATAAATGTCAAATTCTTCATATCTACAACAATTCTCTTAGGGAAGCCACTAACAACGAGGTAGAATTTGCAGCTCTGGAGTGGGGCCTACAAATCCTAATCCGCCTGGGTAGTGGGGAAACTATCGTGGAAGGGGACTCACTCCTAGCCATTAATGCAGTGAGGAAAATGCAAAATGGTATGCATTATTAGAAAGTTACTAAGCATTGGCATCTCGCCATGGTCACCGCGCTCATCGCCAAACATCTCTCCACTCTCAATGGAGTCGTTCTTCAGGAAATTAGGCGCAATGCTAATGCAATGGCAGATAGTCTAGCCAACTACGTGGTCGACCACCCGATTGATGACATTGACACCTGTTGGCAGAGTGTCACATGTGCCAATATTTAGGATAAATGCTTTCAAATCTCAAGGCAACACCTCGCAGGTGTGTCAGGGGAGGAGAATGGCTTACAGGGTACCGATCATTAATGAATAATGTGGTTTTTTCTAAATTTTTATTCCATAATCCTTAATTCCTGGTGGTGCAATTGTTGGTGGCTGTCCTATGGCTCGCATCGAAAAAGGTGGAAGATCTACAAAAAGGATAAAGGACAACATACCCTTTATGATCTAGAGTATGCGTGGCCTCTTCTCTTAAGTAATAAGCGTGGCAGTCCGAACACTATCAACAGTAATAATGCGAAAGTTGGCAGTCACCTGCTGGGAATCCAGGCTGTCAGAAGCAGGGATAAGATGAAAGTCTTAGTTCAAATTGTGGCCCCTCACACCGCATCTTTCACTATTAATACAGAGTCGTTCGGGAAATATTTCACCCTCCTTACGGTATTCCTCAAATCTTAGCCCTGTGTTTATAGTTTTGTGTATAGGAATTCGCAATTCAATAGTCTGCATCTGAAGTCTTGCCATGGCCGAGCGGATTCTCCTCAGCTCCAAAGCTGCTAGAGATTTAATGAGAGCCCGGGAGAATTATGAGGCTTCTGTCTCCAAAAAAGGTAAACAGATTATCAAAGAGCTCCGAGTGGAGGTGGAAAAAGGTAGTGAAGGGATGGACTATAAAGACATTAGCAAGGTGGTCAATTGGATCACAGACCCAGGCACCCCAACTACTAGGGCCACCCAGTTCCTGAGGACTCAGTATGTGGCTTGGCAGACGAAAGCGATGCTTGCCAAAGTCATGAGCAGGTAAGGTGATGCTTTCAAGGAGGCCTACCAGGCAAACTCCCTCGGCTCTACAAAGAATTCAGCGCGGCCCGACAAGCTGGAGATTTCCATCAACTCCCTCACAAAAGAGCTTAAAATGCATACTAAGCACCTCAGAGGGTTCATTCGTCTCTTCGAGCTATACATGCACCACGTGTTAAATGTCTATATTTAAATCCCTGAAGATGATTCCGAAACAACCATCATCAAATGCCACAGGCCACGCAGTGTTCCCAAGGGAGATGATGAAGCTGGTCCGAGCACTGCTAGTACCCCAGGCATCGCCAAAATCGACCAATAGGATTCCTGGTGGGTGGTCCCTTGTTTCTGTTTCCTGCTTATCCTATGTTTTTCTCCTTTCCTATGTCGGATGTCTATAAGCTTCGGCGGACCTTTAAATGGCCTTCTTTGACAGTAGTTGCTCTCACACTGTCTGGAAACCCTGTTTGGTTGGCCGTTTTCTGTTTTAAATTCTTTTTTAGTCTAGTTAAGTTTGGGCTAGCTGATACGCAGTATGTCGCCTGTCTGAACAGTGATCGGCTACAGGGCTTATATAAGTGGTCTTTTGCCTGGTAGGCCTACATTTTCTCTTTCCCTCTGAAAATGGCAAGCCCCTTTTTGTAACCATATGTAACATTTTTGTGATCTAATATATCAGCTGATTTAACACACTAAGAAAAAAAAATTTGAAATGGGACATGATTTGATAATACCTAACCTTAAGATATAACCCTACATCGTGTTTGACAAATATCCTACATAACTATGTATTCCACTTATACACAACTTTCGGATAAGGCAAGTTGAAGACAAACTTAGAATGTTGTAAGAAATCTAAAATAAAAATATTTAATTCCAAAGTAATATATAACAATGAAAAAAATGTGTAAAATATAAAATAAATAATCTACAATTTGAATCAATCATATTGGCCAATAAATGAAGCTTGGGCGTGCATTTTAGTGAAGCAAGGAAATTTTGGCCCGCTTCAAAATAATGCACACCCGACCCTCATTTCAAGGCTAAATTGAATGATTCAACTTGGAGAGTATTTTTTTACTCATAATTAACATTAAGACAATTAAATATTTTTTTATTTTTCACATATATATTTATGTTGTTCAATAATACTCCAAATTGCGAGGATTTCATAGGGTAAAAGGTAAGATTTGTGTGCCTCAAATAAATGCACACTAGGACATGTAATTAATTGGCAGCGATATAATGATCATTCCATCTTATGAGCATGTGAAATTGTACCTCATTATTTGAGTGTAACAACGCCCTAATGGGCTCGAGCCTTGTGGTGTAACAACGCCCTAATGAGCCTCATTTCTTGGGTATCGCAAACTAACCTTTTTGGGCCTTCTTATTTGTGATATGAGAAAATATTATGACATAGATATGAAGGAGATATGTTGAGCACTATGACGAGAGATATCATGATAGACCTATGAACACATATTTCACTAAATTTGGAAGTATTCAGCTTTATCTAGAATTTAGAACTTTAACCTGCATTAATTTTTTTTCAAAATGTGGAATTATAAAATCACTTAGTTTACTAATTTTAATGTAGATATTCACCATTTACGGTGAAAAAAATTATCATAGTAAACTATATAAAACAAATTTATATAAACTTGCAAAAGCAAATCTTTCACATCTTAATCTTGGATTCCTTACATTATCTCTTTTAATAATTTTTTATGGTTTGTACTAAAAGCTAAGTTTTTTTAAGTTTATCTTATGAAAATAATGTTGTGTATGTTACTATTATTAACCCATTTAATTATAATATGATATAGTAAGTATCATGCATGCCACCCCACTCCAACTCACGAGGGGAGAGGTTTTATTCTCGAGAAAGACCCCACATGCTCACACAGAATTCTTTGAGGATGCTTTTTATCTTGACCGTGACCACTTGTGCATTACACATTTTCCCCTAGAAGATTCTACAATTCCGCTCCAACCAGATATGCCAACGGACTAGTTTTGAAAGCACTAGCCAACCCGACCTTGAACCAAATATTATTTGGGAGTTTTTCCGGGTTATCGCTGCAGCTAGCTAGCATGCAAATTGAAAATGGAGGAGGGGAGCGAAATTTCCGCGGACTCAAAGTGCTTCGCACTTCATTCCAGCACCTCCGAGGCGAAATTGCGATCCAACATGATATGCTCGAGCATTTTCCTCGCTTGTCAAACACAAACGAACATCGTGAAGGGGCAAGGAAGCCTTTCTTCCTCGGATTATCTATTGTGAGAATTTGATTGTGACATAGCAACCAATTAAATATGTCAATTTTAGGGATCGATTTCTGTTTCCACAAGCCTTTCCATAGCGCCGGCATGGAGGTTCATATGGAATTGTGCACGACGATTTGTAACCTTGCGCCACTATATACGCTCCGGAAGATGGCCCCAAACCTTGTTGGTCGTGTTTCTCTGCTATTGATGGAGCCTTACCTTTAAGCCCTGGAGCACAACATCGCCAAGCGTTTTCCACATCACTAGGTAAATATGGCCTCCTCCTTCCCATCCGAGATGCTATCATTCCAAGAGGAGATGTCCCATAGTGAGACAAAACCCTGTGTTCTTCATCTAAAGGCACAATTCTCGTAGCTCGTGAACATCCTTGAGGGGCACATCATTCATGATTCGAACCTCCCGGATGTCGATGGTTTTCCCATTCCCCTGGAATCCAATACAAATTGTCTTAAATGAGCGCTTAGGCTTGCACACACGCTTGTGAATTTGTGAACCATTTGTGGCTTGAACTGAGGTTGTCCGGACTTCACTTTCTTTGCCCTAAGAAGTATTTCTTCCCGAGAGAAACCATTATGCCCAACCGGCCTTAGGGGAAACTTGCTTCCATAGAATTTTGGCCCCCCAAAGCTAAATTTTTTTAGTCTCGAGTCTTTAAAATTCATGCCACCTTCCAGAATTGGTTTGGTGACTTTGTCTCAATTGACAAGCGACAATCTGTTCCTATTTTTCTTTCCACCTTTCCAAAAGAATATTTTTATACAGACCTTCCATTTTCCCCGAGAACTCTAAGAGGAGAAAGCATGAGCGAGGCTTGGAAGGTTGGAAGATTGTTCAAGACTGACTTTATTAGCACAACTTTCCCTACTAGATTAAGCCAAGAAAACCCCCAAGCTTGCAATTTGAATTTGAACTTGTCTAGGGAGGGGAATCCAATCCTTGCCCTGAAGGATTTTTTTTAAAAAGATTAGCGACCCTAGATACTTGAAATATGTCCATCGAATGGACTCGGCAAAGCCCGAGCTTTCCGGAAATTTCATTCAGACTCACTTTGAGTCACGTTCCATCCATAAATGTGACACTTTCTAGCATTCAAGCTACGGCTGAAGCAAAGACAAAAATTCATCCACTACCAACTTAAATTGCTTGGCGATAGGGAATAGAAGCGACCCCCGAAGAAGGGAATCATCGACCAAATAAGGTGTGATCTATCGCTTTTGTTTCTCTCACAATTTGGATTCCCAATATATCCCGATCTAGTCTTCTTTTTTCCAGGATAAAGCTTAATGCAAAGGCATGAAGGAAAAAAAAGCAAGGGGGAAAGCGGGCATCCTTGCCATAGCCCTCTCGAGGCTTTAAAGAAATCAGCAGCCTCTCCCATTCACCAACGAGAGCAATCCAAGGTTCGGAAATATAGGCTCTAATCCAACTAATGAATCCAAATCCAAAGCCAAATTGGTGCAAGACTTTGAGCAGAAAAGAATGTCTAACCCTATCAAACGCATTTGCAAAATCAAGCTTAACTATCACACATTTTTCTGTCCTCTTCGAAAGCTTGAATGTATTTCCTCCCTCGGACTAAGATTATATTGTCCGCTATTTGTCTTCCTTGAACAAAGCCCCCTTGGTTCTCCGAAATGAGGTCCGGAAGTATCCTTTTCAATCTGCTAGCAATCACCTTAGTAACTATCTTGTACCTAATGTTGCACAAGGAAATGGGTTGGAATCTATTAAAGGAATTTGCCCCCTTTTCTTTCGGAATGAGTGCAAGAAAGGTAGATTTTGTATCGCCCCCAATTCTCTTACAATATTGGGATTTAAGAACCATTATATGCAAGTCTTTTTTTACAATGCGCAGACATACTTGAATAAAGTTTGTCGTGAACTCGTCCGGGCCTCGGGGCTTTATCTCGGGACTCGTGGAAAAAAGGGTCTCCTTTATTTCCTTCCCGGTAGCCTTAGACTCTAATTTCTAATTCATTCTAGCAAAGGTGATTTTAGGTGGAATCTCATCTAATAGCTCTGTCACTACATCCATGCTCCTCTTCTTCATTGAAAAGGCTTTTGAAATGGTTGAAGGCAACCTTTTTAATACTTGGAAAATTGCCATAATTTTGGGTTTCATATTTAATTTCCGAGATGGAATTGAACCCTCTCCTAGCTTGGGCTTTCTTGTGAAAGAATGATATGTTTCTATCTCCAGATTTCAACCAAAGGCTTCTAGATTTTTGCCTCCAATATTCCTCCTCTTGTCCACATGCACTATGAAATTTGTGCTAAAGATCTTCCTCCATTTTTAAAGATTCACTCAATATTTCCGCCTCTTCCATCAAGTCTTGATGAGTTTCGATAGTTGTTTGGGCTTTCTTTCTTTCTTCCATCGGGCTAGGGATGTTTTTAGCCCAACTTTTCAAAGTGATTTTCACTCTTCTCAACTTATCCTCCCAAACATAGAACGGGGAACCCATGAGCTGGCATCTTCCATATTTCTTCTACCCTCTCCAATAAGTCCTTTTGATTTATCCAGAGAGGACAAAATCGAAAGGGGATATGGCCTAGATTCGTTTGGGTAGAGAGTTTCAACATTATTGGTTTATGATTCGAAGTGCTACTAGAGAGAATACTCATCTTAACATCAAGGCCAAGCGAAGAAATGAACTTTGAATGAGGAACCTATCTAATCTAGTAGCAATATGCCCGGGGCCTACCCGTTTATTAGACCATGTATACTTACCATGGCAAGGCTTGATGTCGAGTAGATCCCATTCATGAATGAGATCCTCCACCCACTCGTGAGCCGAATCTCTCACAATACATCCTCCTTTATTTCCTCCTTGGCTTAAGTAAATTTTAAGTTCTCCTGCAATAATAATGTTTTCCCGGATCCTCCCCATCCGCCATATTTCTCAAGGAGTCCCAACAATTTTCCTTTTCCTTAACACTAATCGGGACATAAACATTGAAAAGGCTGAAAACCTCCTTTGATTCTTGATGTTGAAACTTTGTGAACATCCAATGTGCATGTTCCTTTTCAGCTACCAACTTGAGCTTGGAAGTATTCTAGAGAGTGCCCAAACCTCCCGAGGCCCCTCCGGGTCGAGACAACCATTGTCCCTCCTTTATTCCAAAATTTCTTGCTTCTTTGAAGGAATTCATTTTCCTCCAATTTTGTCTCTTGGACAAGAATTATGTTTGGGTTTTTTTGTCATGTTTAGATTCCTCATGGCTTATTATTTTTTTCTTACTCCCCAAACCCCCTGCAGTTCAGGAGATCACCTTCATTATTTACTTTTGTGAGAGTGAGGGCCACCCTTGGAGCCCCGTCTCCCGGTTTCTTACCATCTTTGGGTTTTTTGGCCGAAGCTTTTCCAAAATAGATCGACTTCCTTGCACTTTGTCTTTGTACGTTTATTTCTCTCTCTTCTCCTTGGTTGACATTCTTCCCCTTGCTAACCTTCTTACTAGGGATTTAGAGTCTCCTATCTCTCCTTCCTCTTCGGATTCTTCCGAGCCTTGGCTTTCCACCTCACTCGTTGTGTGCTTGTCTTTGGATATTTCGTTTCTCCGACCCCCTTGCCTTGAATCCTTTGTCACTACATTCTCATTAGCTTCCTTATCTTTCATCCCGGCATTCTCCATTGCCTCCTTCTCGAGGCGAGATACATTTCAAGGATTTCTTGTGTAGCTGATCGAAGGTTCCCGAACATGTTCCCCGAATATTTTGGTGGGAGGTTTTGCTTGAGCCGCACTATTGCCTTTGGGCTGGTGTCCTTTGCCCTTTTATTAGCCTGCGTATTAGATGCCTTAGGGTTTTTTTTGGACCTCTTGGCCTACTTCCAACCTTCCTCTTTCTCCTTATCCTCCTCGCTTATTTTTGGGCAATTTCGGTGAATTTCCCGTATTCATGACACCCCCGGCATTTGAACGGGAGTTGTTCATAATCCAATTTTTTTAATATGAGACCAGACTTTCCGAAATTAATTTTGATAGCTTCCGGAGCCCTAATTCAAGATCCACCTCCACATAGATCCGAGCACAATCATATTGGTCTTTATTTTTTTTCCCTCGTCAATAAATTTTCCCCAGCACGCATCCCCCTATGTGTTTCAGGTGAGACCTAGTTCCGGTAGTGTATTGGGAGATTAGGAAATCCGACCCATACGAGCATAGCTCGAAGGAATGTCCTCTACTAGATCAAAATTCGTAGTCCATTTATTCGGATACAACCCTTTGTGGCCCCATAAAGTAAGGGCCATTCCCGAATATCGGCTCCTTATCCTCTTTGGAGGTAAATTCGAATAAGAAATAACCTCCGCCTGGAAAATAAGAGGTGACATTTTGGTTTATCAATGGCTTCCAGTTCTTTATCACCTAGGCTTCCGTGACTTTGGGAGACGGCCACAAGCTCGTAAACCTGTCCCACGAGCACATGCTTAGACATAGTCGGAGCGACACCGAATAGGTCCATCCGTAGGAGAGACATCGCTGAATTTCTTCCAATATTTTGACGAACTTCATGGTTGCATCCTTCTTCTTTTTTGGGCAAGGAGGTGATCAACAAGCTGAAATTAGCTGCGTTTGGAGAGGGCAAAGGAGGGGGGAGGAGGGGGAGGCCCTTGGCAAGCCCGGCTCCTCCATGGCTACGAAAACCCTAGCAAATCTTCGAGCGCCGGGCAAAGTTGCGGGCGGCGATCTATAACGACATTGAACCCTCATTGCGCTTCACTTCATTACTTTTTATCTCGTTGTGATTGTGTCCTTACATTATTGTTGTTATGTAGGCCCTTAAGTTATGATTATTTTTTTTTACAAGAACGGGTATGATTTTATATTAGTTAGTGGCTAAAGCCTTCATCGATTACAATTGTCGGGGCTAGCCCTTAGTCTTTCATCTTCGATCTGGTCGTAGGCCTCAAAGTTTGGAAATCCACAATTTTTCCATGAGGCTAGAGATTCTATCTTTGTTATTTTCCCTAGCTTATAAAGGCACACAAACTGATGTAAAATGATGCAGAAAAACATTACAGCGTTATGGGATAGAGTCCCACTCCTCAGTTTCGTCTACCAGGAGGGAACCTTCTGAAAGGGACACCGCCCTGTTGGCTTCCAAATCTGCATCTTTGTTGTTTACTCTTAATACATGGAGGAAGCTTGCAATTCGGAAAGATTTCAGCATGTTTCTTATTCTTAGGATCACTCTAGCCAATCTAAGATCTACTGGGTTGGAGTCCTCCATTAAAACTTTAATGATGGACTGAGAATCTCCTATTACCCTTATATCTGAAACACCGATTGCCTTTGCTCGCTTAAGCCCCTGCAGAAGTGCCAAGGCTTCAGCTTGGATGCTGGTGGAATGCCCAAGACCCCAAGCATATTTGGTCACTGTTATGCCCTCCTTATTTTTTATAATTCCTCCTGCCCCCGCCCTACCTGGGTTGCCTTTCGCAGCCCCATCAAAGAATAAGCAGGATCTGACTTCTCTACTGAGCAAGTCTGACAGCTCTTGCTCATTTCCTCTGAATTGCCACTCTTTCATGTTCTTGGGCTGCCTTGTTTCGCCAGTGAACTGAAGGCCCAGCGAGGCACCCCAACCTAGATCATCTGGATTTAAGTTGACTTCTGAGATCTGTTCACCCAAAGTTTCTTTCCAGAGGCTTTTGACTTTGTTGGTGACGAGCTGTGGATTTAATTTTTCATCTCGAAAGACTCTTCTGTTACGCTCGAGCCAGATTTGCCAGCATATGAATTTTGGTAAGGAGAACCATGCTGTTTTAAATCTTTCATTTTTTGGTAGAGTTCCTGGATAACAAGTATGCCAATGAGCAAATAAGTCAGCAATATACACAGGGAGGGTAAACTCTGTCTTCCAGTAATTCATAAGGGTCTGCCAGATTCTTCTTGAGAAAGTGCATTCCATCATTATGTGCTGTGCAGTCTCTTCGTTTTCGAAGCAAAGATGGCATCTTGATGGTCCGTGAAAACCTTTTTTTTTTAGCTTATCATCTGTCAGTATTCCTCTGTGGCAGAGCAGCCAACAAAAAATGTCAACCTTTGGCATTGATTTGTATTTCCACAGAGTCTTCCATACTGCAGGGTCGGGGGCTGCATATGGGCGTTCTTGAAGACAATGGTACCCCTGCGCGACTGTGAAATTACCTGTAGATGATCCCCAGCCCCTTACGTCTCGCTTACCTGAGCGTATAGGCGCTTTCCCATTTAAAAGTTCGATCAACAAATGCTTGGCAAGCGCAAGGTCTGGAGGCATTGGTGGAAGGCTCCATTGTTTCCAAACGTTATCGGCCCACAGAGATATATCCCAAAGCGTGACCAACCCTGCGCTGTCCAACCATTGTTTCAGCTCAAGCAGAGATCTGTTCGTCGCTAGTGGAGGCTGCAGCATAATGCTGTCTTCCCATATCTTAATACATTTTCCGTTGCCCGGAATCCAAAACGCCCTGTCCCTGATGAGAGAAATTGCTCTGTGGCAGCGCTTGACCAAGTGTGAGCCTGTCGTGGGTTGATAATTGTCCAGGGCTCTTTTCCTGCTACCTGTGAGGTATTTCCTCCATATAGCTTGTTGCGCCCAGCCTGGATGAGGAGCTATGACTCTCCAGAATAGTTTGGCCAGCATTGCAATATTTTGATAGCCAAAATCTTTAAAATTAAGACCTCCTTCCATCAGAGGCTTACACAGTTTCTCCCAACTGACCAAAGGAATTTTTCTGTCATTGAGGCTGCCTCCCTTCCAAAAAAAATTTCGAATGAAGCCTTCCATTTTTTTAAGGATGCCAGCAGGTGCTAGAAGCACAGAAAATTGGAATATGGGAAGGCTATTAAGAACAGAGTTGATTAAAACTAGCTTGCCTGCGAGGTTCAACCAAGAGAAGCCCCAGGCCTGGAACTTTGCCTTGAATTTATCCAAAAGAGGGGCCCAATCTCTGCTATAAGCCAAATTACGAAAGATGGGAAGACCTAGGTATATGAAGGAGGACCAGCTTATGGTAGCAGTGAATCCCAGAGTTCTGGAGATGGCAGAAAGTGTAAGAGCAGAAATATTCCAGCAGTAGGCTTTACATTTCCCTTTGTTTAAACTGCTTCCTGATGCTTCACTGAAATCATCTAAGACTTCCTTAAACCTTAAGGCAGATCTTGCTGAGGCAGCTCCCAACAGAAGAGTGTCGTCTGCAAAGAGAGTGTGATTTACATTTTTCACCCCTCTGGCTATATTAAGCCCCATGATCTCTTGTTCTGCCAATTTCTGATCAAGGAAGAAACTTAAGGCGGAGACTTGAAGAACAAAGAGGAGCGGAGAGAGGGGGCAGCCTTGCCTGAGCCCTCTTGAGGCTTTGAAGAAGCCAGCTGCTCTTCCATTCACCAAGGGGGCGATCCAAGGGTCAGCAATACTTGCTCGGATCCAATTTACAAACCCCAACCCGAAGCCCAACTTTTTCAGAACTTCCCAAAGGAAACTTTGCCTGACACGATCAAAGGCATTTTCCAGGTCTAGTTTAATCACCATACCCTTCTCTTTGCGAAGTTGACTCGAATGAATCGCCTCTTGTACCAGGATGTAATTGTCAACAATCTGTCTCCCCTGAACAAATCCACCTTGGTTCTCAGGTATGATCACTGGGAGGATGCCTTTTAGCCTGTTTGCTATTACCTTTGTGATTAATTTGTATCCAATGTTGCAAAGAGAGATTGGGCGGAACCGGTTGAAATCTTTTGCACCCTTTTCCTTGGGGATAAGGGCGAGAAAGGCAGAGTTGGTGCTGCCCCCAATTTTTTGGCAGTTTTGTGATTTCAGGATCATCTTGCAGAGATCTTTCTCCACGATCTGCCAACATGTTTGAATGAATCTGGCTGTGTAGTCATCCGGGCCTGGGGCTTTGTCAGGCTCCATACTGTCCAGAGCAGCTTTTATTTCTTGGGTGGAAATCTTCTCTTCGAGCTGCTTGTTAGTATGAGGGGAGATCCTTGTAGGTATGACTTCCAGGAATTTAGAATTTGGATCAGTCTCACCCTCTTCTTTATACAAGTTTTTGAAGTGATTGAAGGCTGATTTCTTTATACTCTCAAAGTCTTTGTAGATCAAATTGCCATCTCTGATTTCTGCTATGGAGTTAAAGCTTTTTCTTGCTTGAGCTTGTTTATGAAAGAAGGCAGAATTTCTATCTCCCGCTTTAAGCCATAGGCTCCTAGATTTTTGCCTCCAATGCTCTTCCTCTGTAAGACAAGCTTTGTGGAAGATTTGTTGAAGCTCCACCTCCTTGTTTAAAACTTCTGTAGTGATTTCTGCCTCTTCACTATGGACTTGAAGCTGTGTAAGGTTATCTTGGGCCTGCTTTCTTTCTTTTGCAGGGGTGGGAAGTCTTTTGGCCCATGTTTTGAGGGCAGCCTTCAATCTTCTTAGTTTTTCTTCCCATATGTAGAAGGGGGAGCCCTTCACTGGCAATTTCCAGCTGTCCTGGACCACCTTCAAGAACTCAGGCTCCTTAACCCAAAGAGCATTGAACCTGAATGGGATGGGCCCGAGGTCCTTGTGGCCTGACATCTCTAACAATATGGGCTTATGATCTGAGACACTGCATGGGAGGATGTGCAATCTGGATTCTAAACCTAGCAAAAGAAAGGAACTCTGCACTAAACATCTATCTAGTCTAGCAGCAATATGACCAGGGCCTATTCTTTTATTGGTCCAGGTGTACTTACCGTTATCTGGAGGGGTATCCAGCAGGTCCCAGTCCTGCATTAGGTCTTCCACCCACTCCCTTGCTGGGTCCCTTACGATGGTGCCTCCTCGCTTTTCATCCGAGCTTAGGGTGAGATTTAGGTCCCCTGCAATAATAATGTTTTCCAGATTCTCGATCTCTGCCAGCTGTCTTATGGAGTCCCAGCACTCCCTTTTCTCCCCTATGTTATTAGGAACATAAACATTGAACAGGCAAATAGTCTCCCTTGTTTCTACTGAATGTAGTTTCAAGAACAGCCAATGGCTATTGAGTGCCTCCCTGACCAGTCTGTATTTGAAAGGGTTCCAGAGAGTGCCCAGTCCCCCAGAGGCTCCCCTTGATGACACTGCTAGTCCGCTACTTCCCTTCCAGAGCTTTTTGCTGATTTGGAGAAATTCATTTTCCTCCATTTTGGTCTCCTGGATCAGAAGAATGTCCGGGGTTTCTCTTCTAACAAGACTTCTTACTGCTTCTTCTTTTGCTGTACTCCCCATTCCTCTGCAGTTCCAGGAGATGGTCTTCATCATTTGTTTCTTTGATGTGGGGCTCCCCTGGAGCCATGAGCTTGATTTTTAGCTGCCTTCGGATTCTTACCAAGGAGTTTTTCCAGCGTGGGCTGACTACCCTGAAGCTTGTCTTTATAGGTTTCCTGATCTCTCTTTTCTCTTGCAGATTTTCGGCCCCTTGCAGATCTTCTGACCGACGTCTGCGTTTCTCCGATTTCTCCATCTTCCTCAGACTCCTCTGAGTCCTGTTCCTCCTCGGAGGCTTCTGTTTGCTTTTCTTTGTCCCTTGCCATGTTACTCTCTTCAGGTCTTATTACTGCTGCGTTCGATTTTTCCATTGGATTGACAGTCCTCTCCTCTTCCCTGGGAGTTTCTTCCGCTGAGCTTAGGGTTTCGAACCTATTTCCTTGACTTCTTGACGAGGATATATTTTGGGCAGCGGCAGGTTGAGCTCCTTGTGCCCCGGTTTTCTTATGATTTATCTTTGATCTCTTAACTTGGTTCCATCCTTCATCCTTCCCTTTTTCTGTTTCACTTTTGCTCGGGCATCCTCTAGCAAAATGGCCGTAGATGTGGCATTTGCGGCATTTGAAAGGGAGCTGCTCGTAATCCAGTACTTGGACATGCGTCCAGCTGCCGACCTTTAGTTTGATGGCCTCGGGAAGACCAACCTCTAAATCTACTTCGACACAGATCCGGGCACAATCATATTGGTCGTTGTTATTGGCTCTGTCTATGAACTTGCCCAGAGTGTTTCCAATGTGTTTAAGGGAATCCCAGTTCCAACAGTGAACCGGTAGATTAGGCAGCCGAACCCAAACAGGGACAGCCGATGGCACATCCACAGCCGGATCAAAGTCGGGAGTCCATTTATTGAGGTAGAGGCCTTGTGGTCCCATGAAATAGGGCCCATTCCTGAAGATCAGGTCTTTATCCTCCTTAGTGTTAAATTCAAACAGGAAGTAGCCTCTTCCAAGAAAATACGAGGTAACTTTGTTCTTGATCAACGGGATCCAATTCTTAATGACCCAGTTTTCCGTTGATTTGGGTGAGGGCCAGAGACCCGTGAATTGACCCACCAGGGCGCGATCTGTTAGAGACAAGGCAACCTGAATCGGTCCCTCAGGAGGTAGGGTTACCTCCGGAACATCATCGATCTTCTTCACGAACTTAGAGGCATCTGATTTTTTCTTCTTGGGCAGCGAGGCGATCAGACTTGAGAAGGCGGCAGAGGCATCCGGAGGAGGAGACTGAGAGGGCCCTAGCGGCGATCCATGAGTCTCCATGGCCTGCAGAAAGGGTCAGCAGCACCACCTGCCTGCTCCTGACATCGCCAATATCGAGGAGTAAAACAGATCTGAGAGGCAACACAGGATCTGGGCAGCAGATCAGTGCAAAGGGAGCGGATCTGGAGAGGCAGAAACCAGATCAGAAAGGTGGATCCAATCAGATCCGAACAGGTCCGGGGACCCCAGAGGCCGAGAGGGCCGTATCTGCAGCAAAGGGGTCGAGAGGGCAGCGCCCTAGCAGACCTGCGCAGGCCAACAGCGCAGTCAGAGCATGGCATGCACGGGCTCGGAGCCTCGGCGGCGGTTCCTTAAGTTATGATTATTACTATGATAAGGTTGACACAATTTAAAATTCTATCACCTTTGCAACTCTAGTAATATGGTTGAAGATGAAAAACCCTCTTAGATCATCCAGTTTATACTTATATTGGATTTAAATTTCAAAATATTTGTGGCACTACAAACCTTCTTGATCTTTTAACTAAACAAAATTATGATGATCTTGAAACACTTCTTTTAATGTATTTTTAGCATAGCAGTAAAATTCTAAATAATCCTTCTTGATATTTTAACTAAACAAAATTGTGATGATCTTGAAACACTTCTTTTAATGCTTTTTTAGCATAAAAATAAAATTCTAAAGAATTTTGAGTAATATCTTTATGGCTTCTTATATACCATACTTGGTCTTAGTGGATGATAATCATCATTATCACCATCATCATTATATACTATTATAGGAAGTTTGAACCATTTTAGAGTTGACATGAGAAAATATTTTTTACGATCAAATTAAATGTTGAATGAGAGTAGTAGTATAATTTATTCATTATTTATTATTTGTACTTTTGTGTTAAAAACTAAGTAAATTGAGACTTACTTAATGAACCATAGATTAATATGCAAGATATATATTAAGTATAAAGTTATTTGATGACAAATTATCATAGTAATGTGTCCAATATATACCAACATAGATCCATCTTAAATATGGATTTAATATGAGCCTAGAGGGATCAAAAAATTTTCATTGTTTAACTTGTATTTTTGAATGCTAAATAGAGTATATATAAGACCAAACAAAAATTTGAACCATAAAAACTTAATTTTTTTCTATATATAGTTATATATGAAGTTGATATCGACATAATTTAGTTAACATAGATCTTCAAATAGTTTATTTGAATCTCTCGTTGAAATATTTTTGAAAAGTAAAAGATTTAAACATCTGATTCACACATTTTTTTACTTCTAATTACTTTACAACATATTCATTTTTCTTTAATTATAGCCGATATTATTTTTCTATTTATAACATTTTTTTATTTTTTATTTTTTATTTAAAAGGGCACTAAACATACAAACATACGCATCCCCTCATACTAGGCTGTAGAATGAGCCTGGCCTCTCAGCTCAATTATTAATCATTTTAATTATCAAAATAAATCATGAATTAGAATAGTTACAAAGTAATACAATTTGATTATTTCCAAATACAAGAGGAAAGAGAGAAAATTGACTAAACTATTTATTACAAATGTTTAGTTTTTATTCCAAGAGTGTTTAACGATATTATATTGAAAAAAACATATTGACATTCATCTAAAACTTAGATTCCTTACATTATTTCTAATATCATGAATATTTATATTTATATATTAAATTTGACTCAGGAAAAATAGCTTTTGTAAAAAAAATCTTACCTAGTATAAAGTTATTTAACAATATATTAATATTGTGTTTCTTACTATTATTGACCATTTTAAATTGACACTAACTACTTTTCCTATGTTGAGTACAAATCTATTATACTTGTACAATGTTAGCACCACTTCAAAATATATAAGAGAAAATATTTTATAAGTCTAGTTGTGTTGTTCAATGATCAAAATCATTTTTTTATAAATTAGAGTGCAACAAAACAACAAATTTGATTTATATCAATTATATTAAAGAATATTAAGGAAAACTCACTTCAAACATTATTACAAGTGTCTAACATTTTTTCATAAGTGTTTAAATGGTTTATATTAAATAGAATACTAATTAGCTCTCCACTATTGTTTTAATAGACCAAGTTTAGAAGATGTTGTTTTTAAGTGCATTATTGAATTTGATTATGCATATTTGATATGGTGAGAATTCATGTTGGTCAAACAAAGCTTTGAAAACTTAAATATTTTATGGCACTGTCATGTGATTTGTATCACCACATGATTACATTGAAATACTAAATAATATAAAACCTCTCCAAAAATAATATGAAGAGAATATTTGATATACAACAAATATTGAAAAGTGTGTCTAGATGTATATTAATAGATCCTTCAAAAATAAATTACATTCATGAATCATATAAACCTCATCTTAAAATATTCGCTCAAGTAGGTCAAGAACAACTTCTACACCATATTTATTTATCTTGGTCTTCTTTCAATGTTCTTTCTTTGGCATCCATGCCCACGCTATGGTATTAATTGGAATAGAGCCAAGTTCTGTGTCATCAGGATTTGGTATCCAATATTTCTCTAAAAAATTTCCATTGTATTTCCCTAAAATACGCTTCCACCAATCAAACTTTACATAAAGATTCTCACTTTCATTATCCCTAAAGATATTTAAGATGGATTTTTCCATCTAAATCATCTCTCCTGCATCCTCATTTCCTGATCTAACTAGTAACATCTTTCCTTTCTCAACATCGATCATTGGATTGAATGTTGGCTTTGGCTTGTTGCGTTTGGGTCCAACATATACTGGTTCATCTATTGCATTATCAAAATCTCCATCCATAATACTTGAGATTACATGGAGTTCATTGCGATAAATATCAACAATGTGCCTTGTCTTAGGCCAAAAATCCTAAAAATATGAATCACTTCCATCTATTATTCTATGTTCATTATAGATTCCATATAATGTATCAAGAGCCCTTTCCCAATACACTACTTTACTTTTCCATTCCTCTATAACAATTGGTGAATCCTCATTCCCAATAGTGTCTTTCCACATTTTTATGTATGATGTTATCCCTTCATTTAGTTCTTTTAAATAGGCATCATTATTTTTGGAAGCAAGAAATATGGGTTCCCTTTGGGAATTATAGGTTGGCATTCATCATATATGTTCCATAACTCAACTGATTCTGAACACTCAATATCTCTAATGGATTCTTTATACCTTAGTACTGGAATATCATTGAGTACAATAAATTGGAAGTATTGAATATTAAGATGTCCAATTAGTGCATTTTTCCCTCCTTGATGTATCCATTAAGGAAACTTTTGAAGTCATAGACCTTGTCAATAAGTGTAGGTGGAAACACTCGATTTTCTTCAATTATCCGATATGTATCCATTATTTCGAGTAAAGAAAATATATCTTTAATTTTTAGGTTGGAAGACATTCTTCTGTAGGTTCCATCTATGTCTTCATGGGTGTGCCCCACAGGCAAGAATCCAACCTCAATAATGATGAAGACATCAAGTGCAGTTAAAAGTGATAGAAACATGAAAATATAGTGATTCTTATTATCCTTGTTGCATTGTCCAATTGTAACAACAAATGTGGAGGAAGAGGTGTAAAATCAACATTTTGACTCTTTGATCTTCCATGAGATATAAAATCATCCTTGTACACTTGACATTTTGAGTAAATAAAGGTTTCAAGTAATGCATTTGTAAGTGGGTCTCTTGAACTTCCACTCTCATAAAGTAGATCACCATACATATCAATTTGTGGGTCTTCAAGGTCCCTTAAGCACTTTGCAATGGATCTAATAGTAAATTGTGATCCCATATGTACAAATGGTAGGGAGAAATGACCAAAATCTCTTGTCTTATGCCCATGTGTTAGCATACCTGTCAATGAAAAACATAACTTTGTTCCTACAATAGATTTCGATTTGACATGTAGCCTTAAGATTAAAGTCTTTGTTTTATCCATTTTATAATGGATAATTCTCAAATACTCCTTTGGAAACCACTCTGACATAATTCTATGGGAATAGTAGCAATATCTTCCACACATAACAATCTTGTTATGTTTGTTCAGCCTACCTCGTGCCTTTTCTTCCAACTCTTTTGTAGTCGCTAACTTCATCTGTGCTTTCAACACAATACATTAACTGCATTTACTGAAGTTGGTGTTCTTTTAAAATGCCACATCTCGAAACTTAGTATTCTAGATCTTGCTCATTGCTGACTGTGATATTGATGGGTAATTGAGCTTTTGAAGAGCCTCATTGATCTCTTTTAACAAAGAATTTTGTGTGTAAGTCGAAGGAAGCAATCTGAAAGGAGAAAATTTTCCATCTTCTTCAACTTGACATGTTTGGTTTGGTGAAAAATATGAATTATCCATTACAATTTTGTGCAATATTTCTATGGCTGCCACGGTGTGTGCTCGTGCTTTGCATGTTTTTTTGTTACCATGAATAGCTTTGATCTGTCCATGTTGGAAATAATGTTAGTAGTTATAGAATTTGCTTTGAGGAATATTATGTATATTATACCATGCTTTCTTCCAAAATGCACCCAATTTGGACTTCGGTAAGTCATCAAAAAATAGGTTTGAAGGTGGTGTTGCACTCCTGGCATTCTAGCGTTGCACTCCTGGGCTTGGCGTTGCGCTCCTGGAAAATGTGATGCGCTCCTGGAAGACCAGCACTGCGCTCCTGCCCAACTTCACTCAACGGCGCCCAAAACCTCTTGCAATTCAATGACTCAACAACATTACAGGATTTATGAGATTATGTTCTATAAAAGTTTTTCATGATTTCAGGTATGAAAGCTCACCTTTATTTGCTGACATGGCTAGTGAGAACTTGGAACGTTTAATAATAATGTTTTCAGATTGGAGACCAAACGCTCACCATATATTTATATGACATTTATTTCGTGATTGGGATTCCATGCCATGGGACTAATATTTCATTGTATGGACAAATACCAGGTGGTGAAACAACAACATCTTACCTAGCCACTGATTTTTTTCCAAGGTCCCAACACAAAGATGGAAGGATTGATATTAAAACCATCATGAGAATTCCATTGAGGACCATCGCATTTACTATTGTTAAACTATGTGGAAGTGTTACACTCCACTTGGTTATTAAAGCCCAAAATCATATTTCTCGAGAGTGTTTACAACCTACCATTTTTAACTAGTGTGAAGGATTTGTTTCTAATCTCAAAGGGAAACTGACTAGAGAAAAAATAGGCAAACTCAAGAACTTGGGTATGGCGCCATAGTTGTTTCCTTTTATATAGAGAGGATTACTCTTATTTTTCCACATGTATCTATGGATATGGGAGGATCCCAAGATCCTCGAATGTTACAATGGGTTTCATTGATGGCTCGCCATGGAGGTGGTGATGGTTCAACTGTGAAATATACTCCTGATTTTTTCAGATGTTTGGAATGCCATATTATTATGATCGATGACTACTCGTACTCAAGAATGAACTACACTGGTGATCCATATATCCCACTCTTTGTAGGAACGTAGTGGGTCACATAGGTAAAAAGTCACATTTTGGTTGTTCTATGTTTTTTCTGAAATTTTTTGTTGTTTTTTACATCCAAAACTAATCACCTAAAATAATGATGCAGATGTGAGTCCATTCAGACCAGCAGCATTGCATCGATTAGACATACATGGCGAGTATTCAGCATCACTTGTGGTACATAACTTTGATGCATCATAAGCTTTATCTAAGCTTGACCATAATCTAGAGCAATTGACTCTAGATATCCCAGATATCGAGATTGATGATTTACCTCTCTATTATCAAAGGCATATTGTGGGAGTTCCTAGACCAATCAGCCGTTTGTTCGTGTCTCATGCCATATTTTGTTACCATGATTATAATGCTTAGCTACTAGGCATAGGGCTAGATTTTGTTGTTTTACATATCGATATGTTCAAATAATAAAGGAAACGACGCCTCATATGTCTTGGATGACATTTTTGTAAAGCCAAAACTTTTACAAACATTTTGATTAATGAGAACTACAACCATTATCTCATCTTATCTTGTGAAATATGTGTATGACTATTGTTTTTCTTTCTTACAAATGTTGCAAATGTCGATTTAACACATAATTAGTCAATGCATTAGTTAATTTTTTTAAATGTCTCGGAACGTGTTGATATTCAATGTAATAAAATTCTCTTTCCAAGAAATAGACCCGCAAAAACATCCTTAACATTCTAGAACTTTTTACTGAATAAACAATGTTTAAATGTAATACTATGAGTTGAGAATCTAATATAATGAGTAAAAGACGAATACCAAATGAAATTGCATCAGATAATAGCTTAATGATTGCACTATATTCTGCAATATTATTCGTTGTTCGACTAAGGCATATTCCATGAATGCTAACTAACTCAGAAGTGGGAGAACAAATAGCCCAAGCTACGAGAAGAAAAATTATTAGTACTATGACTGGCACCATCAACGTAGCCAATGTAAGTTTGAGGGAGTGTCGACATATGAAAATCAAGTGTAACACAAGATAAGCAGGAAAAGTAGAAGAATAATTTGCAAAAAGAAGTAAAATTGCCACATATATAAAATATGATATAGAAATTGACAACATACCCCTAGAGAGTCACATGCCCCCCAAGATTTTTTTTATATGCCTAAGTGAATGACAAGTTACTAATAGGTAGATGAAATGAAGGTTCATTGAAAAAATTAGATGAAAGACTCTATTTAGAGGGGGATTTGTTTCATTTTTTAACGATCTTGAGACATAATTTTTCTCATGAATTTCATAGATTAATTTCATTCTTATGCGAGCTTGACACAAAAATAAATATGATCAGAGGTTGTTTCATTTTTTAGCGAGGTTGACACAATAAAGAACCATCCTCACAAAGACTTGTTTAATTTGTTTACAAGGTTTACACAGTAAAGAACCATCCTCACAAAGACTTGTTTCGATTTTGACAAGGTTGACACAGTAAAAGAACTATCCTTATGAATACTTATTTCATTTTTTAATGAGGTTGAGAAAGTAAAAGAACTATCCTCATGAGGAATTGTTTCATTTTTTAACGAGATTGACACAGTAAAATAACTATCCTCATGAGGACTTGTTTCATTTTTTTAACGATTTTGACATAATAAAAGAAATATCATCATGAAAACTTGTTCATGGCTTCCAAATGGAAGAAACACATGTCAAGGGACACACCTTGATCATGGATTCTAAGAAGTCTTCATCAGAAGGAAGAAAATTTCTCTGAAAAGAGTCAATAGAGATAAGAACATTGCTTTCAAATACCTCCATAGGGTACACCATGTAAATTACCGAATCTAAGTCAAAAGAATTCGAGAAAACAGTGAGAGGCTCGCTTGCATTGGTAACCAAAAACATGGGACAAGTTGCCACATAATTAACCCATGGTAGAGTAGGTACCACTTGCATATAATGAAAATGTAGGCATGTCATATGGTTGGTAGTCGAATCAAGACAACCAAAGTAAAGCTGGTCATTAGTCACAATGTTTCCATTGTGAGGAAAAAACATCACTCGAAAGAGTGTGGACACGATAGCTTTCATGGCATAGACATAGTCTCATTAGGAAGGATACCTAAAGGTTCACTAATTGTTCTATTAAAATCTAGCATATTTTGTGTAACATGTACAAGTTGAGGGGAACCTAAAGCCTCCTAACCGCTTAAGGATAAAATACTAATAGAAGCGTCTTCACCTTCATTTGTGTGATGAGAATTCTTACCATAAGCCTTCACAATTATTTGGAAAGGGGTGGAAGATGGAAGACAAGGTTTTTTCAGTCTACTCCAATAAAAGGAAATGACCTCAGTACTTGGAGGGGGTTCTGTAGAAACAAGAAGAACTCCCCCTTGTGTAGAATAATATGAAGTAACAAGAAGAAAATGAGTGGTATTAATGTCACTCTCTAGAAAGAGAGTGGGATCAACTGAATATGAAATTAAGTCGATCACTTGATCAATTAATGGTTCATCAACCTGATGATATGTGTTTCCCTCTCCAATGGAAGAGTGGGATTGATTGTACTTGGAACTATATCAATCACTTTTTCAACTGACAGCAGGTTGGGAGAAAGCATATGGTAACCAGTTGGAATTTTTTGTTGAGAAATAGTAAGGTTTTCCAACAATTTTGAGGCTTCATCCATGTGAGGGAAAAGGTGAGTTTGATGACTCACTTTGCATAACCTACAAGGAAACCTAACATTATTGTTTTACCCTCAAACTTGACAATCACTATTTGATGGACCACTAGTAGGTTGATAAGAATTTTTATACCACACCTATAATACCTTTGAAATTTTTGTAAAATAAATAATAAGGTGGTCACCCTTTCAAATCTTGCAAGGGAATTTGGGCTTGTGACCTATTCTAGACTGCTCCTCAATGTTTTCCATACTCATATTAATGGTTGGTTGATTGACTTCTTTCTTATCTCACTTCTTCTTCTTCTTCTTCTTAGCCACTTGGTTACTAGCATAAATGATTTTACCGAGCGAAGAAGGAGAAATAGAAGAAGAAATTTTGAGTGAAGAAGGTAAAGGGTCAACAAAGGGTTGGTATCAATGAGATGAAGAACCTCGTTAAGGTGAATAGCTTGGTTAAGGTGGAATAGTTTTGGTATTTGGTATTAAATAAGTTAAAATAAACCACACTAGTAAACCTATCGCAAATCTAAGAAGCAACAATGTAGCCATATAAGGAGGACCAAAATTTCCAAGCAGGAAAAGAACTAGGGTTCCTGTTGAAAGGCGTTCATTGATCGCTAAATTCTAGAATTATTGCCATTAGTTTTAAATTTAATTAAGAATTGAAACAATATTAACAACCCAAATTCACAATCCAAACCTGAAGTCTATAAAAAGGAAAAACAAGAAAATAACATGCGCTAATAAACCTAAGGAATCAAACCATGCAAACAAACTTTTCACAATGAAGTCACTAGTTAGTGATGAAACCGAACGTCGCAGAGATAAATGTGAAAAGTGAATAAAGATAGAGTATGTGGAATCAGTTATGTTGACAACCTGCTTAATGGCCATGATTTGGCGCAAGTAACTTCACTTATGCCATCTCAAGTGAAGAATATATTCCAAAAATGTCCAAGTGAGTCTAATAAGTGTCTTCTCTAGGTACAACAGGGACTCCCCCCAACCCTGTTGTCACCTTAGGTAAAATACCTAAGATAAATGTTTCTAAGTAGGGTTTAATCTACTACTGTTGAACCTGGAAATGCTCGTGCTTCTTTCTCTATCATCCATAGGCTAAGAATATTATAAATTCAGGTGCTAAGGACCTGGTTTTCATAACATTAGAATAGTGCCACTAATTTCTATTTATCGTCACTCAAATTTGAGCTAGGAGTAGTAGTAGAGCCCACTTCATTTCGATAACCACCAACAGAAATGCTAGTTGCATTTGAGTCAGTTCGAGCAGATTGAGTGGGAAAACCTGTGAATTTACCACATACAAAAATTTAACTTGGGGTCAATAGGAGATCGTACGTACATGCAAGGGCAGAGTAACAAATCTCAATCCCCTTGAAGGTTCCTCAACATGGTCAATTTGAGGTTTATCCTTCAGGTGACTCCCAAGTACCTTTCGGTATCATTTGTAATGCATGCAAATTTTACTAACGTAACCAATGAATTGGGGTCGATCACTTCAATGGGTCTGATATGATCTCGTGCTTAACTCTCATGTAAGAGGAGCTTCCTAGATTCAAACAGTAATAGATGGATTTACTCCCTACTGCAAGATTTTATTGTTTGTTTGTAGCTTTGGAAAGTTAACTCACTTTCATATTCCAAAGCCCTACTATATGATCTAATGTAGGTGTAATGATCCCCAGAAATATAAAAAGTCTAATTTATTTTATTTGTATTTCTTTTAATTTGTTGTTTACTCAGTAGGTATATGGGTATGAAACTAGTGGCGTTATGACCAGACTCAAAACTAAATGAAATTAAGCATGATAATGTAATATTTTCACCTTGATGAATTGTAACTAAAGTAAGGAGAGAGAGGTTTCATTCACTTTCCAATAATGCAAGAATCAATGAATCATTTTCAAAGTAAAAATCAGAGAGAATGCAGAATACATGATTCTTGTCCATGAGGGGGAATTTTTTTTAAAAAATTCAACCTAATTTCCTTAAAATCTAAGTTACAAAAATAAAATTTTAATTTTAACAACTTCTTGCATACCCAAAAACAAACAATTAATTCCTCCTTCAAAAGACAAAAGCCACGATTTCAACTTGATGTAATGAATTACAAAATAATATAAGCAGAATATTGTGTTTTCTTATAGAAAGAAATAATCACTATTCACTTTGACAAAAACAACAAACTCCAAATCACTAATTATTTCCAATATTCCTTTGAAAAAACCTAACTTTTTTCCAATACCAATTATTCTTTGAAATTATGAAAACAAAGTACTTAATTATATGATCTTTTGATAGAAGAAGGATAGACTCAAGCTATCTTAGCAATGACTGGTATTTATTTTGATTAATCATAAACTCACCAGATCAAACTCTAAACCCTAATTTGAAAAGATGAATAATTCCTCAAGAATACAACTCAAAACATAAAATCAAAATAAAGTGGACATTTCCAGAATGTAAACAAATCCAAGAAAGTACAACAATTAAAAAATCCTAGACCCAGCGATTGGTAATGTATTTACGCAGGAAACTAGTTTAATCCAATGCACATCCGCATTGTTGTTAAAGAATAAACGTGCATATCTGCACAGTGTTGCTAAAGACTAAGTGAAATAAAATGTGTGCAGGACAAGAAAACTTAAGAAAAATATTATTAAAAAAAAAAGCTAAAAAATCCATAATTTAAGATTTCAAGATTCATATCACAATCAAACAAGGCTACAAAAAAAGGTTTCAAAGGTCAAAACAAAAGATGATGAAGAAGGAAAAAATTCCCCAATGGAGTCACCAATTTTTTATGGCGAACAAATTTCTTATGCGGACATAAGCAATATCCCTAGGTTCAATAACTGAATCTAGTAACAAACAAACAAAATAGTAAATATTTCCTTGATTTCATTCCTATTGAATCATAAGAAAAAATGTTGCTATATTAAATCCATACCTTTCAAATGAAATTCCTGATGAAGATCATCGCTATGGTTTGATGCAACTCCTTAATGCTCAAAATCCATACCTGCAAACATAATAACAACACAAGATAAAAGGCTTATGATAGATAAATGACTCAATAAAACTCATACTAGTGATCAAGGAAACTAGTACCTAATATCATTATCAATGGAAAGATAGGATTAACTACACAACATGTCAACTCCATTGAACAATACAATAGGAAAGAAGCACTCTTTTGTATTAATCTCAAATATGAAGGAGAAATACAACCTTATCCTTGATGATGTCTTCCTCCTCCCAATGATCTCTAATCCTATCCTTAGATGACAAGATTTCTATAGGCCAAGAGGAGGAGGTTTGAGATCCTCTTCTCAACGGATGAGATCCTCAAAAGGAGGGATTAGGGTTACACAAAGAGAGGGATTTTTCTCCATGAACAGAGGGATAAGGCCCAATTAAGCATAATCTTGAAGCTTTCAGTTGGAAAAAATCCTCCAACAAAGCTTCTAGAAATCACTTTTTATTTGTACTTATGTTAAGTTATTGATGCAATTCATAGTGGAAGACAGAGCACCAATTTGCACTAGCTATAATGGTAAGATCTGTGTATGTGCAGAATCTAGCTAGGGAACCGCACAGATGCTTAAAAGTGGTTTTTTGGACTATGCAATCCATGATTACCATTCTCTTTGGGAGTGTTTTTATTCTAACATTACAAGGGAATGCTTTGGAACACTTCGACGAATAGTGAAAGATCTAGATTGGCGGTAATTTTCCAAATGGTGACAAAATGTCGTGTAACAAACACCAAACCGTGCAATGACATATTTGAAGAAAAAGAGAGGATTTATTCCACCATCGCCTCATCCCACTTGGTAAAATAGTCAACTGCTACAATAATATAGCCATGCCCCTCGTCCGTGTGAGAGTTACATGTCATGAAATCAATGCCCCATTTCACAAATGGTCCAACGACGATAATAGGATGCAAAGGAATGGGTGGAGGACGGGCCTTACAAATATATATCTAGCATGCATGACACTTTTGGACAGCAAGGATGCAGTCATGAAACATGGTAGGCCAAAAGTAACCAACACATAGAATTTTATGTGCGGTGGCATAACTAGACATATGACCACCACATGCCCCAGAATGGAATTTATTTACGACTTTATCAACCTCCTCATGAGTGAGGCACCTTCGAAATACCATATCGATACCATGATGATAAAGGGTGTCTAAGTATTGAGGGTTTTCCTCATGGAAATGGTCATAGATGTGTATAAATATATACAATATGCTTGTATATCTTAGATTCACCCGATCTAACAATGTACTAAAGTTAAATATTGAATCGCTTCTATATCTCTTTTGAGGAATTAAAAACAACACAATTGCCAATCACATGAAGCAAAGAAGAATAGATCAAAACCACAACACCAGATATTCCCGGGGAAAGATTACAGCTCAAAACCCCTCTATCATATATTGTATATTCCACAAGGAATCATGAAACAATTACATACAAAACTCTTTTCACAAGAGCTCTCAGTACATCAGCTAATTGTCTCACACTGTCATACAAAAATTGGCAAATCCCTTAGCCAATTTACTGTCTCCAGATAGTCTCCCTTGCTCACACAGCTCCTAATGAATGAAATCCTTAATCAAAAATAATTTCAGCCTTCCTCAACTGCGCTGAGTATCATGGGCATCCTGTGGTGTTATAACTACACTTGGGTAGCCTGCTAATATCACAACTGATAGTTACACTTCCCTTTCACCTATAACTCAACTGGGTATCCACTGGATCTGACATTCATGCATTTAATAATAGTAAAAACATCAATTGCATGTGATATCACTACATGTGGATTAATTAATATTTAATTAACTTGATCTCTCACTAGTATACCTGCAATTACAACTAGCACAACTGACTTTAACTCACTTAACTGAGTTAAACTAATTTACAACTTGCGCAACTCATGCACCACTGCACTTCCAACTCTATTACAACTAGAATCACTCTGTTACAACTCAAGTCAACCTGCATGTCCCACCAACCAACCTCTTAACTCGAAATTCACTTAGCTAACTGATTTGCCACTTCAGTTAACTATTTCCAAGTGTTCATTGAGAATATATTATTGTTTATTGTCCAACTAATATTAAGCGATAATAATAGTCGACATGCATCTATAAATATAACTTGCACATGCATCTATAAATAGACCTCATCTATAAATAGAATTTTCTCATGCATCTATAAATAGACATCCACCTAAAAATAGCCTGTGTGGGCCCCACCTAGTGTAGGTGCTTATTTTTCACTAGGATCAAGGATGTTGTTTTCGGATGCCAATTTCATTGTTTCTTGTTGCAAAATTCAATAAGATGAATGACTTACTTAACGTAGTTGAATCCCAAAAAAGTGATATCTAAGATAAAGGGTGTCATCGATTATAATGTAATATTTGGCTTGATATCATATACGTCGTTGGTCAAAGAGAGAAGTATAAGATCGGAAATTCTAGGTTTGGATATATATAATAATGTCTCCATACTATAGGTCAGATGACGAAATAAATAATAGAAAATCGTCTAGAATAGAATCACCAGATGTTGTTTCATTTTCAGCAGTAGGAAGGTCGCAAATGAGCTCAGCAAAAACTAAGGATTTCTTTGACTTGCATTTGATGAACTCCAAATCTAACTCATGTAGGATGAAAATCAAATTAGATTAATTTCTCCCCACAATTGGTGCGACAAGATGTATGTCATGGGGTTGCAATCGGAAACAACCATAGTCTTATGGAGTAGTATGTAATGGTGAAATCTCTAGATGACTTGGATAGTTGCCAAAGCTAACTTTTCAACATGAGTATACTTAACTTCTGTATCATTAACATTATGGATCAACTAATAAATAGGATGTCCAGTCCCTACATTTTGCTCCTGGACCAATAGCATAGTAATGGAAGTAACTGGAACGACGAGATATAGGAAATAATCATGTTGGTAATCTGGGGCATATAACAAGGATGTAAGAATCTGAACATCTTTCAATGCATCAAACATTATTTGAGAAGTGTCGTCCCAATGGAAGGGAACCCCTCTCTTTAAAAATCGAGTAAATCCTTTGGTTAGTTCGGCGTAGTTCGGAACGACCCTCTGAATAAAGTTAGCCTTCCCTTGGAGTCGTTGAAGCTGAAGAAGGGAAGGAGCAGGAAAATATGTGATCGCTTGGACTTTTAGTGGGTCAATACGAATTCCATATTTTGATACCATGAAACCAATATGTCAACCGAAACTTTAAAAAACACACACTTGCTAAAATTGAGTCAAATATTATAATGTCTACATCGTAAAACTATGGCCCTAAGATGCATTGGGTGATCCGCTCGATGTTTCAAATGAGCAGGAAAATCGTCCAAATATGGTTGCACAATATGTTTTATGTCATGGAAAGCGTAATTCATCACTCTCTAAAATGTATCCCCAACATTCTTTAATCTGGAAGGGAGCTTATGAGATGAAAATTTTCCCTAGGGACAAATGAATGTGATTTTATGTTGGTCTATTGGGAGAATGTTTCTTTTATTATAGTCGGAGAAACCATAACAAAAATATCTCACAACCAGCACAATCATCAACAATTTGGTCAATGAACGGGGTGGGATAATTGTCCTTCGGACAAGCACGATTGATGTCCCTATAATAAAAACACACATGAATTGTTCCATGTTTCTTCATGATAGGAACAAATTTAGACATCTAACTACTTAAGGTATTGGGTAGATGAAACCAACGCGTAAAAAAATTTCAACTTTGGCTTTAATAGTGGTAGCCTTCTTGGGATGGATTGGATGGAGGCGTTGTCGAACTGGTTTAGCATCAGGGTACATTTTAATTTAATGCACAACTATGTTCCAATATATACCTGTAATTTCTTCGTAAGACCATGTGAAAACGTATCAAAACTTCTAGAATAGGTGTTTGCAAGTCTTGATCTCATCGGGAGAGAAAGATGCACCGATATGTAGATTTTTGACAATATCAAGTTTGAATGAAATTTCGAGAGTGATAGTCTCTTCAATATTCGACAAGTTCTTCTTAGAATCGACATCGTGGATTGGTGTAGGAGCATCCCGCTCAAAAATTCATTATATTCTAATAGTTATAGGGGGTCTTGTATGTTATAAGAAGTTGGATTCTTATGTAACAAATTAATGTAATTATTAAGATTTTGAGTGATTTTAGTTAGAGATATTTAGAATAAGGATTAATTAAATATTGAGAGGAATTTTGTAAATTTTCTCGAATGTTAGAGAACATGAGAGAATTAGGATAGATGAAAGATTGATAAATTGGGGAATTAATTGAAAATCTTAGAATAGGAATTAGTTTCATGATTTTGTGGATGAGAGAGGATCCTTAGGGAATAGTTGATTCAAAAGAGGACTTAGAGGATATTTAGGATTTTGTTGAGAAGAAAAAGGATCTGAAACTAGAATTGGTTTTAGAACCATTTGTATAAATTGTAAGTCTCAAAAGATAGTAAAGAGAGATTAAGGATTTAGAAGATTAAAAAAGGTTTGGATTGGAAGCCTACGGATCAGAGAATAGGTGAAGAGACCACTGATTAGAAAATTAGGCCAGAGAGAAGAAATTGTGTAAATATTTGGTTATATATATATAGAGAGAGAGAGACTTGATTTTTGAGTTATTAAGTGTAAATTGAGAACTTCAATTTATAATTGTGTGGTAAATCAAATTTTGGCACGGTATATATGCATGCAGGTAAAATTAGGAAAAATCAAATGAATTTCCATCATTATGTATCCAAGCTATAGTTTTAGGAATCTGTAAAGACTGTAAATAATTGAGTTTATAGATATGAGCTAATACTTTGTATACTTTCTAATCATTTGGTTTTTGATAGCTGGAGCGTTGAACTATTTATCCATCTAGAGATGTGTAATATATGGTCTTGTCTAGCGACAAACATTATTTTACCGCGAAAAGGATAATGTTAGCCACAGGTGAAGCTTTGTGCGACTCTTGAATGTTCCACGCACATTTTATATATACAGTGTATTATGTTTCTCAAACCTTCGGTGCTCTGAGCTTTGAATTCAAATCTACAAATTACACCCAGATGTACTCTTATTTGACACAGAATGAGTGCCGCAAGGTCTTCAGTGAAGAGAGATTGTGTTATTTATTGGGGGAAGAACCTACCGATATATGTCTACTTTGTCTCTCAGGAAAAATATTGTTAAAGGAAAGCATGTATCAATTGAGCCACAAAAGAATAAGGTTACGCATTGGATGAAGGCAGAAACCTTAACTTGCTGAATAGAAATTGGAATCATGAATCGATGCCACATCGGAATGGTGAAATGGTTTGATAAAACAGTCAGCAGTTTTCGCATGATATGAAACTGGTAAGCGGTAATTACTTTAGGAGTGTGATTTTTTTTAGGAGGTGACACGTAGCAGGATAAAACAACCCTTTTCGCAAACCTTCAAACTCTTAAACAGCGGGTTAATTGAAGTGTGATTTTGGCCGACAATCGTTAGATCATGGAGTTGAATATCTACGGCGGAGATTTAAAGTGCAAGTTATGCATTGAAATATATATATATATATATATATATATATATATATATATTGGCACTTTGGCTTTTAACCAAAGTCGAAATCATAGATACGAATTTTATAAAGTGGGTATTTTATTATGGTTTATAACCATAATTGTGATAAAGAGAAATAGCTTCCGCATAAGAGATCGCCATTGTTTGAGGTTATTGTAGCTCATATGCACGAGACGATGCATTTCATATACATAATGTGGGAGTGTGTAGCATTATGTTGCACCATGGATGGATACAAAATTCGTAGACAGCTCAATGATATTGGGTCGATACAGTTCGGTAAGATTGTTCTCAAAATAATTTGGCAAGGAGGAATGATGATGATAGTCAACTCGCGACATATCATCCAACATCATGATCTCCATGATGATATCATCAGTGGGAAATGTAGAAGAGAAAGAGTCAAAGGATTTGTCGTAATCTAAATAACGATCAACCCAATTGATCGACGAGAAGAGGGTAGAATGCACCGCACAGACTGAATAAATGGCTTCATAGTTAAGCTCAATGGGATTGAGCGACATACGGTCACCAAAAGTGTCAAGATTAGATTCATTCGGTACTATCCAAGGATCAACTAGAATATTACAAGAAGATACCATATTGATATAGGCAATTGAAGTAGAGTTGTCGAGAAGGGAAGTAAGAGGGAGTGAAAAGGTTCCCATGAGAGAGGAATCATTAATAATTCCAAAAATAACATGTTGATATGGGTGTGGGTTTTCCCCCACAAGAGGGATGCTTCCAGTAACTTGAGAACTAGAGGAAAAGAAAGTGAGTTTATTAATGGCTACTATACCGCCTTTATGAGGAAAAGTGATCATTCTAAAATATTTTGAGACAACATAAGCCATAGCATAGACCCATGTATGACCTAATAAAACATTATAATATAGCAATTCATCGATGACTTCGACTTCTATTGATATGGTATTGTCGCCTACTTCTACTTGTAGAGAATTAAAAATGCCACACGGTTTATAGATTCTTCCATCAAAATTATTCAGAGTGGTCAGTGACTGACTTAACTCTGGAGAACCAATAGCCTTGCAGTCAGACATGGACATAATACAAGTTGATCTGTATGAGATCTTAAATAAAGTGTGCTTGAGGGTTTGTAAATTGAAAGTGTTAAAAACTGAGTTTTATGAGCCTTTATGTTAAATTTTTAAACACATAAAGCATAAATTTAAAACTCTAAATATCATAAATAGCAAACAAATACACAATAAAAATAACCACAACACAACAAATGATAAAGGATTTCACCCCTCCTAGGCTACGTCTCCTTGGTCCAGCTTCCAACGGCTTTGACCTCTTTCGTTATGCTCAAAATGGTGATTACATACATTTATAGTGCTCAAATGGCTCCAAAACATGTTCCATTAGCTCCAAAACTATCAAAAATGCTTGTATAGCCTATTTCTACTCCAAAATTGATTAAAAAAACTAAAGAAGTTATGAGTTTCCCTAGTTTTGTTGCTAATCGCACCACAAATTCCACAGAATTTGTAATTGTCATACAAATTTTCCCCATAATCCTGTTGATTTATGGTAGCATCAGATGTACTCTAGCCTTGTAATTTTTTATATAGGCTAAGACACATGTATTCCATAAAACCCATAAATGGTTTTGGAAAATTCCACTTAGAGATGATTTAATCAAATTAATTAATCATTTTTAATGTTTTCCTAAGTTTGAACCTAGGGAATTTGATTAATTAAAGTGTATTAATTAAATCAAGTGTGAATCTTCTAGATAAAGTCATGGATCACTTCCAAGTTAATCTTAGCCCTTGATTATGTTTTAATCTGGATCATTGAAGAGTCAATGGAAGATTATAAGAAGGAGGGTGAGGGGCCTATGAAAAACACACTTGGCACTTGAGCCATTGAGCATTTTCGAATTTGTGTGTGAAGACATAGCTTTTAATCAAGAAAAAATCACTAGGGATGGGTTTTCTAAGTGACTTGATTCAGTGATCAAATCCAGAGAGGGGCAGAAGCAGAGATTGGTCAGGAGGGCCAAGAATACATTTTAGAGAGAGGCAGCATCAACGTAGGAGAGAGACAGTGCAATTTCTAGCTAGGGTGACACAGTTACTACAGAGAATTACGCAAAGCCAGCGCAGTGTCTCTTGGAGTCAGTCCGGAGAAAGATAGAGGCTGGGGTTTTGAGCCAGGAAGGCCAAGATTTAGCTTCAGATCAGCCTGATCAGCTACAGGAAGGGGTGACACAGTCCCTCTAGCTTGCCTACACAGGCATACACAGATCCAGCATAAGCAATCATGCAGAGGCATTGAGAGCTTCATCGGCGTTTTCTTTTATCAGCCGGAGACTTGCTGAGTGAGGTATATCTCACAATGATTTTTGTTGTCTAGATTTCTCTAAAGGGTTTTCCGAATGTTGGCACCCTAGTTGTATTCAAGATTTTGCTGCTTAATAATGCAAACCCTCAGATTTGCTGCACTGGTTTTCCCAAGTTGGGTTTTTTTTAGGGACTTAGTCCAAAAATAAATGTGTCAATGTGGTTGTTTTTCATTGAGTTTTGTTCAGATTGTTTCAGCACTTATATTTATTCCGCAGTATTATTTGTGTAGACTGCTTCAGTAATTACGTCAATATTTCAATGTAATGAAATAATTATCAAATAATAGGAGAAGTAATTCAGAGTTGCTGCAGTAGGAATCCAGATCTAGGATTTTTCACATGGTATCAGAGCTTATTTAAGCTGGAGTGTAGGAGAAATGAAGAGAACCAGCTGATCAGCGCTATAGAGTCAGGGATCTGCGTAAGCAGCAATAGACCCTCCCTGAAAATTACGTTGTCCAGACCAGGAGGGCATTCCAATGCAGAAAAGGCTCCCTCTAAGAGAGTTGAAAGAGGGGTAAGATTTTCAGTTGCATAAGAGACAGTGTAGCAGAGCAGTATAGTTGAAGGACGCAGTTACTACACAACAGTAAGAGCTAGTGCATAAGCATCAGAAAATTCTGAAAAACACAGTTGGGGATTTCTTGATCTCAGAGGGTTTCTTACTCAAAGAAACTCAGTTTTTCCCATGCAGCAGCAGAAGAAGTGACTTAATCCATAAGGAGTGTGTAATTCAAAGCTGAGTAGAGGGTTAGAGCAAGGTATCGACAGTTGAGGAGATGGTCGGCAACGGACTGCATGACCAAGATAGATTGGAGGGTGCCTCCAACTATGTTATCTGGAAATCAAGGATAGAATTTCTCCTTGATGAACACAATCTGAAAGCCCTCATAGATAGCACAGTTGCAGAACCTCTTGATGCAACACACCTGAGGCAGTTCAAGAAGAATATGGATAGAGCCAAGGGATTGATCCTAGATGGAGTGAAGGATCACATTGTACCTCACATAGCAGCAAAAAACGCTGCTAGAGAAATGTGAGTAGGGCTATAAAAGTTGTACCAAGGATCTTCCGAGCAGCAGAAGATATACCTTGAAGAGAAGATGTGGAATATCAGGATGAGGAAGGGAGAGCATTTTGACTCCTTCTTGTCTCGGATTTAGGACAACCGAGATCAACTGTCTCCAGTAGGATCTGCTCCTAAAGACTCAAAGCTAGTAAGGCTCACGCTGAACTCAGTTTTAGAAGATTATCAAGTCTTCGTCCAAAGTATATTGGGCAAAGAAAGGCTTCTAGGATGGGAAGCAATGTGGGTAGCATTACAGCAAGAGGAGTTGAGGAGAGATCTCCTAAAAATCCACTTGGAGGATGGCAGTAGCAGTTCAAAGGTCAAGAAGGAGGAAGAAGATAACATTGTCCTTGCATCAAAAGGGAAACAGAAGCAAAAGAAGAAATATCTATCCAAGATCAAGTACTTCTAGTGTGGAGAAATGGGGCATTATGCCACACAATGTCCTCTTAAGAAAAAGGATAAAGAGGAGAAGCAAGATCCACATGCAGGAGCTGCCAAGATTGAGGCAGAGAAAGATTGTGCTATGTTAGCTCATATTCCAAAATGAGAAAAGTGGGTTGTTTGGATTTGTAGATCCAGAATCTACAAGTAGGTGAGATCCTTGAGTATTTCTGAACTCTTGGATCACATGTGAGCTACAACATCCTAAAGACAGTAGCAGGATGGACAGTTGCAGCAGAATATGATGAGATGATGCAGTGGCTAGTGGTACTAGAGCCTGATCAGCATAGAGAAGAGGCAGTAGCAACAACAGTGCAGTGCACATTGGTGCAACACAGTGCAGAGCAGCAACAGCGCAGTATTTTCAGAGAGCTATTGCAGAAACTAACAGCAGTCAATCCTACTTTTCAGTTGCAGATTTACTTGTCCAATTTTCGGATGTTTTTCTGTTGCAATTAGCAACAGTAGCAAAGATGAGAAGCAGTAGCAGCAGATGAGCAGTAGCAGCACAGTGCACAGAGAGGCAGCGTAGTGCAGAGTGGTGCTCATGCAGTGCAGAGCAATGCTCACGTAGTACAGCAACATGGTTGCAGAATTTAGAGGGAGTTGTAGTACAGTGGCAGTTGGAAGCAGCAGTACAGTTGCAACATTTTTGTGCAGTTTTGGTGAGCAACATCAACAGCATAGCAGAGATGTTCCAGAAGTCAGATCAACAGCACATTGAGGTGTTTTGCTAGAGCACTATCCTCGCTAAGAGGGAGTGTTGATTTATGGTAGCATCAGATGTGCTCTAGCCTTGTAATTTTGTATATAGGCTAAGACACATGTATTCCATAAAACCCATAAATGGTTTTGGAAAATTCCGCTTAGAGATGATTTAATTAAATTAATTAATCATTTTTAATGTTTCCTAAGTCTAAACTTAGGGAATTTTATTAATTAAAGTGTATTAATCAAATCGAGTGTGAATCTTCTAGATAAATTCATGGATCACCTCCAAGTTAATCTTAGCCCTTGATTATGTTTTAATCTAGACCGTTGAAGATTCAATGGAATATTATAAGAAGGAGGGTGAGGGGCCTACGGAAAAAACACTTGACACTTAAGCCATTGAGCATTTTTGAATTTGTGTGAGAAGACATGGCTTTTGATCAAGAACAAATAAATAGGGCTAGGTTTGCTAAGTGATTTGATTCAGTGATCAGATTCGGAGAGGGGCATAAGTAAAGATTGGTCAAGAGGGCCAAGAATACATTTTAGAGAGAGGCAGCATCAACGCATGAGAGAGATAGCACAATTTCTGGCTAGGGTGATGCAGTTACTACAGAGAATCACACAAAGCCAACACAATGTCTCTTGGAGTCAATCCAGAGAAATATAGATTCTGGGGTTTTGAGCCAGGAAGGCCAAGATCCAGCTTTAGATCAACCAGATCAGCCACAGGAAGGGGTGAAGCAGTCCCTCTAGCTTGCCTACGCAAGCTTACGCAGATCCAATGTAAGCAATCACGCAAAGACATTGAGGGCTTCATCAGCGATGTTTTTTATCAGCCGGAGACTTACTGAGTGAGCTATATCTCACAGTCATTTTTGTTGTCTAGATTTCTCTAAAGGGTTTGCCAGATGTTGGCACCCTAGTTGTATTCAAGATTCTGCTGCTTAGTAATACAAACCCTCAGATCTGTTGCACCATTTTTCCCAAGTTGGGTTTTTTCAGGGATTTAGTCCAAAAATAACTGTGTCAATGTGGTTGTTTTTCATTGAGTTTTTTTCAAATTGTTTCAACACTTAGATTTATTCTGCAGTATTATTTGTGTAGACTACTTCAGTAATTACTTCAGTATTTCAATGTAATGAAATAATTATCAAATAATAGGAGAATTAATTCAAACTTGTTGCAGTAAGAATCCAGATCTAGGATTTTTCACAAATACGCTAACCAAGCGCCATTTTGGTGGAAATCCGGGTGAAATTGTCGGATAGTTAATTTGCCCAATAACACCTAAAACCCAAAATTTAAACCATATGAATATGGTCAAATTAATTTTTTTTTTAATTAAATTTTTCGGCGCTTGTGTCATGCCCTTATTTTCTGGCCAACGTTCGCGTGGTATGCAAATATGGGGTTGGGGGGGGGCTAAGCGTTGTCCCCTTCCCCTAATATCTGTGCATTAACATTTATATAATGGTTTGCGTATAAGGTTTAATAAGGAATAATCGTGGCCCGAAGTTTAATTCTTCGCGATGTTTGATGAAAGGTCTTGGCTTCAAATCTTGCAGAGTGTTAACTTAGACCTTAACCAAAGTTTGGTTACCCCCATGCTACCACATGGCGGCCTCCGGTTGGGCCATGTGGCAGCATGTGGTTGGCCACCAACCAACCAATAAAAATCTACCAACCAACACACATAGAATGAAGAAAAGTGGCGTGACCTGATTAGTCAACCTTGCCCAGTTAATCTTGACCAATCAACTATAGCCAGTCAATTGTACGGACTGCCGATTGGGTAGCCTACACAATTTTTCCAAATTTTTGCTTTTTTGGGAAAATGAACAGAACACGTTTCTAGGAGCATATAGTGTCGGTTTTCCATGAAACGAGTTGCGCTGAAATCTAAACGACGAGATCTACATGGTCATTTAGGTTCCACACCATTCCGAAAACGTTCATTTTTTAGCATAATTTTGAGCACCTGATCACTCCTCCCCATTGGAAGCTTTTGGACCCCAAAATATCACTTTCATTTGTTCACTAGATGAGGGTATAGTTCCCTCACCTTTCCAATCTCGATCCATTTAGCTTTGCTTGGATTTTTTCCTTTGATCCCCACACGAAGTAACTCCACATTTCCTCGTTTTGAAGA
The DNA here is from genome assembly GCA_034641835.2 of Pinus albicaulis. Classification (NCBI taxonomy): domain Eukaryota; kingdom Viridiplantae; phylum Streptophyta; class Pinopsida; order Pinales; family Pinaceae; genus Pinus; species Pinus albicaulis. Next base: position 1,244,327,644 of record CM076581.1, on the reverse strand, counting down.
CCTTGTTCTTCTGCCAAGAATGGTGTCTTGTTGTAGTTCAGCAAGGAATTTAGGAGAAAAATCCTCAATGGAAGGAATATAAACATTTTCTCCTTGATCTTCAATCAAATTCGGCTCATACAACCTTAAGTTCTCAACATTAACAATAGCATAAATTTTTATATATGAAGGCAAAATCCAACCTGAGGCATTATCACCAATATTTTATAAAATTTTGAATGGACCATATCGAATTGGTTTAAGCTTTTTACCTTCTCCTTGAAGCCTTTATTTGCTAATGTGAAGCCAAACTTCATCACTGATATGAAATTTGTGATCTACACCATGCTTATCCTGCCTTGTTTTGTACTTGAATTGGATATTTTCCAGCTGTTCTTGAACTGCTTGATGTACCAATTGGATTTGTTCAATGAACCTTTTAGCTTTGTCTATGTCATTATGACCATCAATAGCAACATCATTTCCAAAAATGAAATCCAAAGGAGATTTAGGCAAGTATCCCAAACATGCCTCAAATGGTGATGTTTGATTTGAACAGTGCTTTGCCTAGTTGTAAGCATGCTAAATATAGTGCAAGTTTTCATCCCACAACTTAGCATGCTTGTTGCAATACCTGCAAAGGAGATGTATCACCGTCATGTTCACCACCTATGTTTGACCATCTGTTTGCGGATGAAATTTTGTACTCTTTTTCAATATGGTGTCTGTGAATCCCCGCAAGCTTGACCAAAAATTCCCAACAAAGTGGGAATCTCAATCACTAAAAATGGATGTGGGAAATCCAAACCCATACATTCTGAAGGGATAACTATGTAGTTGGTTCAGCTATAATTTTCTTGTTTCATGGCATCAAAATACACATTTTATTGAACCTATCCACAACTACAAAAAGATGATCATGATTTCTTTTTTTACATAGGAATGCCTCCAACAAATTCCAAGAAAAACTCTCCCATGGATGAGAAGGTACTGGAAGTGGTGTGTACAATCCTAACTTTCTATTGTTAGGATTACATATAGCACATAATGAACAACCTATAATAAAATGTGACACACTTTCAAGCATATGATGCCAATAACAATACCTTTGTAGATGTGACAACATCTTACTTACGCCGAAATGACCGGCAATAAGAGAAGTATGTGCCTCTCTTATGATTTTGACTCTTTCTCCCTATGGAATACAAAGCTTACCAATATGGTACAAAAAGTTATCATGCATGTGATAATCCAATTCCTCCACTTGGTTCCCTTGACTTAAAGTTTCATATACATATTGAAAATCACTATCTAAAGCATATTGTTCAAAATAGCTCTCATGCAAAACATAATTATGCTTAAGAATAATAGCAGCACTAAAAATAGGCCTAGAAATCATGTCAGCAACTTTATTGTAGATACCTTTCGTATACCTTATCACCAATTAGAATTGTTGAAGAAAACCCATCCATCGAAAGTGCCTTGATTGTTGCAACTTTGTTTGTGATTGAAAGTATTGTAATGGATGATGATCAGTATGAATGATTGTTTCCTTACCCATCAAATAGTGTTTCCACTTTTTCACACTTTGCACCAATCCACACAACTCCTTGTCATATGTAAGATAATTAATCACCGCACCATTAAAAAAATTTGAATGAAAACATATGGGCTTACCATGTTGCATGAGGACCGCACCCATGGCATAATCACTAGCATCAGTCTGAATCTCAAATGACTATATCAAGTCTGGAAGTGCAAGTATTGGGGCTGAGTTGATCTTTTATAATTTCAATGCATCAAATTCCTTTTGTTATTTACCTCCCCACTGGAATACCTGCTTCACACTTGTCAATGCATGCAATGGACCTGCAATAGAAGAAAAGTTAGAAATAAACTTCCTCCAATATTGGGTTGCTCCTAAAAATATTCTTACCTTCGTAACTATTTTGGGATTTGGCCAATTAAAAATGACATAAACCTTGGAGGGATGTATTTTCAATTCACCTCCTCCAACAATATGACCCAAATACACTAAAGAATTTTTTCCAAACTCACACTTTGACATCTTTAAAAATAATTGTTCTTTCTTCAAGACATCAAGTTCCTTTTTGACATGCATGATATGTTCATCACAAGATTTATTGAAAATCAAGACGTCATCTAAGTATACTATTACAAACTCATCTAGAAATGGCCTTGATACATCATTCATCACACGCATATAGGTAGCAGGAGCACTGCAAAGACCAAAAGGCATAACTAGCCATTCAAACAAACCACGTTTATTTTGAATATTGTCTTCCATATGTCACCTTTAGCAATTATAATTTTATGATAGCCACTCCTTAATTCCAACTTAATAAATTTATTTACATATTTCAATTGATCAAGTAAATAATCAATTCTAGGAAGTGGGTAACGGTTCTTTGTCGTAACTTTGTTCAATGCACAACATTCCCCACACATGTGCCATGTTCCATCCTTCTTTGGCACCAAAACAATAGGTGATCTGCATGGAGAAGTACTTGGTTTGATGATCCCTTTGTCCAACAACTCTTGAATTTGATTTTTAATTTATGCACTTTCCATCACTAACATATTGTACATGCCAATTTTAGGAAGAGAACAATATTGTTGCAATTGTATTTAATGTTGGATTCCCCTCTTCGGAGGCAATCCTTTTGGCTCCTGAAACATCTCCTCATATTGGTTAACAACCTCAACCAAATAATATTTCAATCTTGAGTTACAACCTTGAAAAGCTTCATTTTCAACATCATTCTTTTGTTTGACCATTAAAAGCACAAAATTCTTGCTATAGTTAATGAGTTTATTCATATGTCCGTCATTTACAAGTGAGAGATTTAGTTTCTGTCGATGTGCTCTAACAATGTACTCAATACAATCTTTGAACAAGTGATACTTTTTTTCATGGCGATGAAATATATATTTTCTATCATACAGACATGGGCTTCCCAAACCAATTCCGAAAATATCAAGTGGAACTACATCAAGAAAGTTTGTTGTAATTGCAAATCTAAGTATGCATTTCCTCATAACTTGTAAGTTTGCATTCTTGCATATCCAGCCTAAAAGATAAGGTCTTGGATGAGGAATGGTCTCTAAATTTAACTTCTTGACTAAGTCTTCGAAAATCAAATTTTGTTGTGAACCACTATCAAAGAGTGTATCAATTTTGGTGTGCTTTCAAGTAACCTGAATATGGAAAAGTTCAATTCTAATTTTTGCATATTGAGTATAATTAGGAAAACTTGAAGAGCTAGTTCTTTCTATGTCCTTACCTTTCATTCCCATTGTTGTGATCTTTGTTTCACCTCTTGGATCGAACCCTAAGTCATGTTGTGTAGTTGTAGTTTTATTTTGCTTCCCTTTATTGTTAAAATTATTTGGTTTCATCTCAGGATGAAGCTTCCAACAATGATCTTCATCATGACCCTCTTTTGAACAATGTTTGCATGTTAATTTCTCTCCTTCCATCTTGACATATTCATTCTTCTTTCCTTTCCCTTTTAACTTACTCTTACTCTTGTCTCCACTTGTGAATGGATTCTTTCTATCCTCTTGTGAAATGTTTTTCCCTTTTTCTTCAAGATGTGTTGCCTGAACACAAACCTCATCTAAACTTGTACGATTAAATATAAGGATAGTGTGCCTTAAATAACTGCGTAAAACCCCAATATGTTTCAACAAAGTATCTTGTGAATTCAAGTCTACACCTCGTATCAAAGACCTTCTTCTAAATTCTTGAGAGTAACTTTGCACACTTTGACCCTTTAGTTGTCTAAAAATTTTCCAATCCATAATAGCCTTTTTCATATAAGCTAATGGATAAAATTTTCTTCTAAGTGCAGCAATAAACTATATCCAAGAGGTTGATACCTTACCATTCTTTTTCATATCTTCTTATGTTTTGGCTTCACACCAAATCAAAGCATCACTTTCCAACCTTAATGAAGCCAACTAAATCTTTGTTTCAACATATTTGATGTTCTGAATCCTGCAATAAACTTCAAGTTGGTGAACTCAATTATCAAGTCTTTAAACATTCACTTCAACATTATACATAGGCAGTTCAAATTTTTATATCAAGTTTTAATAAGGGAGTTTTACAATTCACCCTTGGGGTATGTGGATGTGTTTGAGTAACAGTTGTTGTGGAAGAGGAAGAAGATGAAGGTGAGGATGGAGGTGAAGATGATGGTGCAGAAGAGGGTGGTTTGTCATCATTTCCTTTTGAAGGCTTATCATCATCTCCTCCTTTTCCTCCAGAATAATCCTCTCCTTTTAAAGGCTTGGAACTTTCACAATGCAATCTTGAATTTCTCTCTTCATAGAGAACCTTCACCATTTCAGTCATGTCAAAGAAATATTTTTTGAAATTCTTTTCTTCATGTGACATATTATCAGCTCCTCCTTCATGAGACATGCTTGCTAAAGCTTCAACTGCAATTTGAGGAGGAATTTTTGGTGGAGATTGTGGAAAAAAACTTCTCCTTTTCCTTGACCTAACTTGAGGACTAGCAACCACAAGCTTTCCTTTCTCCTCTCTTGAGCTTCAACCTTGTACGCATCAGAAACACTTGCAAATAATTAAATTCTCACATCATCAAAGAAAACATAATCTTTGATACCAAACTTGATGTGTAGGAGATCTTAAAGAAAGTGTGCTTGAGGGTTTGTAAATTTCAAGTGTTAAAAACTGAGTTTTATGAGCCTTTATGTTAAATTTTTAAACACATAAATATTAAATTTAAAACTCTTAAATACCAAAAACAATAGACAAATACACCATAAAAATAACTACAACACAACAAATAATGAAGGATTTCACCCCTCCTAGGTACATCTCCTTGGTCCAGCTTCCAATGGCTTGGCCCTCTTTCATTATGCTCAAAATGGTGATTACATACATTTACAATGCTCAAATGGCTTCAAAACTTGTTCCATCAACTCCAGAACTATCAAAAATGCTTGTCTGGCCTCTTCATGCTCCAAAACTGGTCAAAAAAATGAAGAATTTATGCATCTCCCTAGCTTTGTTGATAATTGCACCACAAATTTCCCAAAATTCGGAATCATCCTACAAATTCTCCCCATAATACGCTAATCGAGCGCCATTTGGAAAAAATCCAGGTGAAATTTTCAGGTAGCTTATTTTCCCAATAATGCCTAAAACCTAAAATTTAAACCATATGAATATGGTCGAATTAAATTTTTCGGCACCTTCGTCGTGCCCGTGGTCTCCGGCCAACAGTCATGTGGTATGAAAATATGGGGGGGTCGAGGCTAAGCCCTGGCCCCTTCCCCAAACCTCTGCACATTAAAAAATTATATAGCAGTTTGCATGTAAGGTTTAATAAGGAATAATTGTGGCCTGACGGTTAAGTCGTGGTGCTGTTTGATGTGAGGTATTGGTATCGAATCCCATGGAGTGTTAACTCGGACCTTAACCAATTTTTGGTGGCCCCCATGCTGCCACATGGTGGCCTCTGGTTGGGCCACATGGCAGCATGTGGTTGGCCACCAACCAACCAATAAAAATATTCCAACCAGCACCCATAGAATGTGGACAAGTGGCGCAACCTAATTGGTCAATCCTGACCAATCAACCATGCCCAGTCAGTTGTATGCACTGCTGACTGCGCAACCTTCACAATTTTGCCAATTTTTTTCCTATTTGGGAAAAAAAACATATCGGATTTTCTAGAGCATACAGTGTCGGCTTTCTGCAAAAGGAGTTGCGCCGAATCCAAAACAACGAGATCTACACGGTCATTCAAGTTCCACACCATTCCGAAAACTTTCATTTTTTAGCATAATTTTGAGCACTTGATCACAGGTTGAGGTTCCCTCGTCTACAATGGAACGATGGATATTCTTTCCACGAACAACAACCTAGATCATGAAAGCTAATTGAGCCAGAATTTGAGGTGTATAGTTCTCATGGTTAAAAACTATTAGTGTTAGTATGAATATTTCGTCCTAAAATATCACTTTAGCTACGCATAACAAATAGCCCTAACATCGATTATGGCTGCAAAATATCTTTAAGTCTGCTGCACAAATTCAGATCTAAGCACAAAAAGACATTAAGCAGATAAAATATAATATGGCTCCATGCATCCAATAGACAAGACAAGAACAAAGTGTTTAAAAGAATGATTTGTATTATATTAAATAATGGGGCACCTGAGAGGAAAACAAGAAAGGTGTTTTCCGGTTCTCCTCAATGGGATGGGTTCTTGAAAGTCCTCAGCGTTTCAGATCTAAAATTCCTCTCTTATTGTGGTAGAAAACCCTGACAAACATAGAACTCAATGGGAGCTCACAAAGCAAAAATGGAAAATGGTGACCAAGAATAGATCTAGTGTGATCTAATGCAATGAAGGTGACTAATGAATGGGGAAAACCCTTATATTTATAACAAAATATTGGGGTGTTCTAGAACTCAGTGCATGAATAAAATATTATTAATCAAATTCTAGAACCACCCCTTAGGAATATTTTATTATATTTGTTGGAGGGAAAAGGTCTTTTGACTTGAGTCAATTCCTTTATTTATAAACAATAAATAAATAAATGATTTATTTATTATTTTAGGGACATGATGGGAATATAATTAAATAAATAATGATTTATTTAATTATTTAAAAATTATTTAGTCAAATTTAACTATGAATATTATTTAAATAATGATTTGAATAACTTATTCCTAGGAAATACTTAAATAAATAATGATTTATTTAATTAATTTCCTTGTTTTGGGTTAAATATGACTAGGAAATATAGATAAATGTTATTTTATATGGTGAAAGCAATTTTACTTAGAGTAAAATTGGTCTTACATGGTGTACTTGGGTTCATCTAATGATAATGAATTAGATGACCAAAAAAATGGTGGAACAGATTGCCCCCCAATGTACGAGTGTTAGGAGCAAATCGTATGACCGAAGTACTTTGTAAGAACTCAATCACTAGGCGTCAAGAGGGAAGTGAGAGAGAGGAATGTAAGGTAGTCTAATGTGCTAAAGGACTAGACCCTGAGGAGACGAGACTGACAGGTGCAACAAGTCTCTAGGTGATGAAGTAGTACCAGTATGAAAGGCGGCGGGGGAGGCATACCTATGCTCGCCGATACAATAGTACAAAGAATAAGGCGCCCGGAAAACCACGGAACGCAAGGATGAAGCATATGCTGGCTTAAACATGAGACAGATAAATAAAATGATGAATCCCACATACATGCGATGCCTGGAATAACCGTCAGGACTTATACAAGAATATTTTAGTACATGAGATACAAATATACCCAAATGCCCCCTACACATGGGGAAGGGCTCACAACATCTAATTGATATATGCAAATCGAAGAGGCACTGCAAGTGGTTGAGGCCGATATCATCAAATGAGAGGAGTTGCATCAAGGGCGGAAATAAAAAAGTCATCGGGGCATGTGGGGGGCTACCTGCAGGGCCACCCCCTCATGAGGGTTGAGACATCTCACACACGCCCGAGAATCATCAATAGCTACTGCTACATCACTGGACCATCAAGTGTATAGATCATGATCATGCTGAGAAGAGCTCGAACCAAGGTACACTGCCCCCTAGACCTGACTTCTGGAGTAAATGAGCTGATGTCGACAGAAGTAGGTCCGCCATAGGTGAGGCAATAGGGGAACCCCAACTAAGGCACGAGGGAAAATAGTAGAGTGACGAACAAAGAGACACTAATGATGATGATGGAATGGGGGATATGGAGGAGCAGTTGGACAACTTCCCTTGTTAGAGCGTAAAGGGCATGAATAGCTTGGCAGCGACTGACATAATATCAGGAGGGATAGGGGACAAGGGTGCGGAAGGTCATAATGTGCGGCATGAGAGAGGGATCAAGCAAGACAGGAGGGAGGACTATAGCGGGGTACAAAGGGACTCGAAATAGGCTCCATGAATGTGATGATGACTCGACTGGGATGCTCTAAACAAGGGTGACTCGATGGTGCTACCTCATAGTAAGGCTCCAGTGGGGAACCATAAAAGCATGAGTACAATAGGGTATCTCATGACGAAAATCAACACGAATGAAGATGAGTAAGAAGGCAAAGTGGTGCCCCGAGTACAAGTGTCGTAAGTGAAGAAATTCGAGTGTGAGAAGAGGTGAATAGACCCTTCATGGACGAAATGTGTCCTGGTGAAGTATCAAAACATAAAAAACTGACAAATACCCATTTGGGTACTCGGTGAGAGCTTTCCAACGGTGCGGAATATTTGTCAAACGGGGCTACGGTTTGGTCACAGCGGGTGAAAGAAAAAATAGGGGTTTTCTTCTAATAGGGCGTTTTCCCTCCAAAATCATTCATTTGCTTGTTTAGATGTGGTGAATGTGGAGAGGAGAGAAGACCCTAAATCTTGCAACGATCGTAGCGGACAAACTGACTTTTGGATTTGTGATCCGTCAGTGGCAGGTAAGAGGCCTAATCCTAAGCTTTGTTTTTAATGGATTCAAATTGCAAATTAGGCCTTTAATTATTAGTAACTGCCCCTACTTCATCATTACGGTCGGGTCGCACTTTTTGGGGAAAAAATTGCGACCTGGGACGCAGGTTTTGGCCTGAAAAGTGCAACCTGGCCCAAGTTTTGCCCAAAAAGTGCGACCTATTAGATGTGGGGGGTTTCAGTGTTGTCATGTGCTGAGATGCTATTTTGGTGTAGGTTAATGCAGATTTTTTGATCTGGAGGCTGACAAAAATGATGTTTTTGTGCAGATATGGCAGATATATGGATCAAGTGGAGAGAGAGAGACTTAGGTACATTACGGACGGAAATCCAGGCGGATCAGGGTGTCCATCGTGCACTGGCTAGGTATGGGGTTCTAAAATTTTTGGAGAACCCGTTGATGAGGGCTGGAGAGCACTTGTTGGCCAATATTATCAATTATTGGGATCCAGATCATCAGGTGTTTGTAGTGAAAGGGCACAGGATCGAGCTGACAGTCCAGGATTTGTATTTCTTGACTGGTCTCCCACCATATGGGATGGTGGGAAGCACACAACCAGTGTTACCACGGGGGCGTAACATTATGGAGTTTTGTTGAGCGGCATTGTCGACCAGGTGTCCAAGTCAAAGGGACTCGGATATCCATTGGTGATCTAGAGAGGTTGGAGACCCGGGAAGTGGCCACAGCAGTGTTGCAGATCTTGGGTAGCCAGGTGTTCCATCACATCACTGGAGGGCAGATGATGATTGTGGAGAGTTTGCTGAGTGGGACCTACTATGGGTGGGCCAGGATGATGTTGGTGTCGGTGAAACGACAGCTTTCGCTATGTAAGCGACAAGTGAATCATGATTGTGCCTATGGGGCTGTTTTGTGTTCTTTCTTCTTTGAGAAGATCCCGACCATGCGACCCTCTATACAGTTACCTGATGGAGGTCCGAGAGAGCCTCGGATGCATCGGTGGGGATGATTACTGTGTAGAGGAGGAGGAGGGGCAGTCGGACGGGTGTTCCGACCAGAGTTCTTCGCCCATTGGGATCAGATGCCACTATACATAGACGATTATCCCTATAGTGGGATGAGTTATTGGGGAGATCCAGACTTGCCGCTTCTGCCTGGTCGAGTGTGGGGGCCCAATGGTAAGTGACAAGCAACTAATCTGTTATGTGCATTTTAGAGTTTGTGACTAGTATGCATGGTACTAATCGTTATATGTTTTGGAATGCAGATATAGCTCCAGTGAAACCAGCCGGATATATGGGGCGACCAGCAGCAGCAGGCGCTACAGGTGCGAGTGGATCAAGGACATCATAGAACGAGGATATGGCCACTCTGGTTGAGGACATCTGTCGTAGATGTGAGGGGTTGTTGACTGGTGTGTTGGAGCATGGTTGGCAGGATTTAGATGACCAGTACATAGAGTTATGTATTGGGCTACCCTCGGAATGGCAAGGTATCATGCGACGCGTGGCGATGGCCGGTCAGACTGTGCATGATCTACGAGCTGCGGGAGCAGAGCCATTGGCTCAGGATCCTCCGGAGAGTGATTAGATGTGGGGCAGATGGTGCCCCCCAGTGTTTTTGTAGGGGCAAGTGGTGCCCCCCATTTTGTAGTTTTGCTTTTTGTACCATGCTATGGGCATGTGATATGTTTTAGAGCAGATGGACTCTAAAAACACATGTTATATGATATATATGATTTATGTATATTTTGTGGATGATGTGAAATGTTATTGTCTTGTGTGTGATAAATTCCAGTCTAGAACATGATTTGTAATTTGATCGACGCAATGATTTTGACGTCGAGGGATATGGTTGAAAGTAATGGATGTAAATGCACGTATCAAAAGTTTCACTCGTAAATATTGTCTAAACAGGATAGGGTTATGCACACGATAAACACCATTAAGTTGTAGGACAAGAAGTAGGGAATCTAAATGAACATGCAGATGGAGGATGTGATGAGAGAGGGCATCGGCTTAGAGACCACGCACGGCATCATATTCGGCCTGATTATTAGTGGCATTACCAATGCAAACCCCATTTGCAAGAACTAGGGTATGCAACGGGGTAAAGATGGTCCATGCTGCTGAAGTGAGATTTCGGGAAGAGCGACTTGCCCCATCGGCATAGCCAAGATAATGGTTGGGGGAGAGGGCCGAAATAATAGTGTCGCGGGACCGCAAATGGGAGGGATGAGGAAAAGGAGGGCAGCGTGAGTAGAGGATAGACATCCACTGACGGCTATGGGAGGGAGCAGTCTGGGTAGGAGGTCTAGGACTCATAGATCGATGAGAGGGAGATGGATGAGAACTATGCGATGAAGAGCAGGGACTCAAGCTGCGAAGAACATCGAAGATACGGATGGTATGATCGTGATTATGGGAGGGAATGGAAGGGTCGAGGGGACCAGACAACGCTGCAAAGCTACCGAAATCAACAGTGTGGGAAGAGAGGCACAGATATGGGTCATCATGGGGAATGACAGAAGAATAGGTAAAAAGAAATTCAAAACATGAAGAGCCCGAGAATGTGTCTGAAGGAGGATCAAGTAGAACAAAGGGAGTGGATTTGGAGGGAATGTACTCAGATGGTTGCACGGATGATGATAGGTATAGGAGGGGAGCAACAGATTCTGACATTTCAACATCAGGGGGAGGAATGTCAATGGTAGTAGGAGGATCCTAGAGTATACCTGACGCATATTGAGCAAGGATGGGAGAGGCGGATTGATTTTGCTCAATTTCGTACTCGCGAATGACCTCTAAAGAGGCTCGGTAATGCGTGAGGTGAGGAAAATGGTGAGATTAATGGTCGTGGATGCCACACAGAGCATTGGGTTTGTTGGTGCGAAGATTCTTTGAGGTCTTGGCTGCGGATGAGAAAGAAACAGAGGTTTCAAGGAACGCGATTTTAACCATGGGTTGGATACGGGGCAACTCAGGACAAGTATGGGTGGGGTGACCGATACCATCACACAAGGCACAAGGCTTGGGAGATTGGGGAGGGGGAGGGGTAGGGTCGAGTGCGGTGGCCTTGTCTTTGGATGCCCCCTTTCAAGTTTTTCTTTTCTTGCCTATAGGGGTTGCTACATGGGGAGGGTCGTGCAGAGGGGCTAGGGGCACTGTAGCGGTAGAAGGAGCGAAGGGAATCGGTTGCACTGGTGTCACATCTATGTATGCTTTGGGGTGGCCTGGTGGGGTTTCGGCTGGAGGAGTAACATACCATATTGGTATTCCCAAGGTTAAATTACGTAGGGAAAGGGTGGCCATGACGAGGACTGAGTAGACGCCGAGAGGGGGGCCAAGGAAAGGTATTTGACCAACGGGGTAATGACCAGGGGGGACAGCTCCCATATGGTGGAGACCGAAGGGAACGGACTCAGGAGGGTAGGGGGGTTCTTGAGTGTGATGGGAAGGGTTAGGTGAAAAAAGTTCAGTTGACTGAAGCGAAGGGATAGGAGCAAGAGGTGGTGGTCAAGATTGAGGTTGCTGACTAGCCGGAGCAGGCTGCGAAAGGCCAGCCTGAGACGATTGCATCATGCAAACATTCGCTAAGCTGGGGTCAGAGACAGGAGGAGGGGGAGGACCAGGAAAAGTTCCAAGCAAAGAGGAGTCTTTATAGACGCCAGGGGAAACACTGGTCAAAGAATCAATAGTTGGTTTATTGGTGACAGTAGAGATGGTGGACTCAGGGGAGGTCTGATATTTTGGTTCATGGTAGGTCAATTGGTCAATGGTGACAATCTTTCCATTATGAGGGAAAAACATCTTGCGGTGGACTGCAGATGGGACGGATGACATGGCATAGGTGTAACTACGCCCCAAAAGGATGTTGTAGTCAAGAGGGGCGTCGATAACTTCAACGTCGACACAAACAGTCTTTCCGGCAAGGGTGATAGGATAGTTACGGAATAGGCCGATGGGCTGGGAGGCATGGCCATCCCATGCGCGAAGGGTGATGGTGGAAGGGGCCAGTTCAGGGGATCTGAGTTGTTTCCAAACCGAAGTGGACATTACGTAGGTAGATGCCCCCTCATCAATAATACACTGAGCAACCTTGGCATTTCGGATTTTGACTTGGATTTGGAAAGCAACCGAAGGAGGAAGAGGGGGATGTTCTGACTGACGAGCATTGAAAACAATCAATTGGTCATCAACAGGATCTACAGTGCCCACGACAGATAGTAGAGCCCTCTTTTGGGAAGGACACGACTGGAGGATTTCCAGTGTTGAAATGGTAGCAGGAGATTGGACCAGATCATCTACTATGCTGTATGAATGGGCAGCCCGACCAGAGGCAGCATTTCGGCGTAATGGTCCCTTAGAAGGCTTGGGATGAAACTCGGCTTTGGGCGGAGGGAGTTGCAAGGGACCATTGGGTGTCGATAGAGGCTCTGTAGGACCTGACAATGGAGACTTGAAGACAGATGGAACGGGAGGTGTGGAATACTGACGGGACTGAGTTTGAAGGTTGAGGTCGACGGTGAGAGGTGGGTCAGAGGCCATCATGAGAATCTGGTAATCATAGGAACCAGAAGGGGAAGGTTGAGTGGTTACCGGGGCATGAGGGGGTTGAGTGGCCACAAATCCTTGTTGAGGGAAAGTATTGGTAAACACAGCGGGTTGAGAAGTAGCTGGGGTAGGAGGGATAGTAGGGGAGGAATGTTGTCCCCGCACGGTGGCCTGAGAATCCCACATCTGCCGCATTTGTGGTAATAAGGGACAATCGTGAGTGTAATGCCCATAAACACCGCAACACGAACAAGGCTTGTTGGTGCGAAGTGGCCTGTTCGGCTTGGGCTGAGAACCCTGTGGCTGGGTAGCAGTGTGAGGATCAATACTTGAAGGATTGGGTCCATGATTACCAGGGGCAGATTGATTGCCTTTCCTCTTTCTTTGAGAAGGAAGAAAATTAGGTGCCCCCTGTTGTGCAAACACTTGCCCTAGAGGGGGTAATAAGTGTGGTTGCATGGGTGGAAAAGGCAAGGGAGTGGGAGGTCCAAATGTTGGGGGAGCTGGGACACCAGGTTGTGGATACGGATAAGGGGTAGGGTGGGTAGCAGTGAGGTAAGCAGGAGGGTGGGAAAAAGGAGGAGGTATGCCGTATCCTGAATACATGCTACCGTGAGGGGGAAAAGTGCCGGAGGGGCTGGCCCCTGGAGGGAAACCATGGCCCGAAAGAGGTTGGGTAGAGGTATGTGACAGGGCTCCAACGATACCGTCGGCAGAGTGAGATGCCCCCGGGGTGTTAGTGTCACCGGGCTTGGGAAGGTCAGGAAGGACGGTATAAACATAACCAGATTGGGTGTAAATAAGGTCATATTTCAAGGCTATTTGGAGGGCGGATTCTTTGGTTTGGGGAAAATGGGATGCGACATCCTTGCCAATGGGAGGTAAGAGAGAGTGAAGGAACCAGTCCATGTAAACCCGATCTTCAAAGGGGGGAGCACGACACAAGCTCTGTCTTCACCGCCATTCCTGGACATGAGCAGAAAGGTGGGTTGAAGAGGATTGATGGAAAGAAGTTAAGAGTTCAGTGCCAGTGTCATATCGGAGGGGAGATGGAAATAGGATAAAAAGGCTTGGGCAATGGTCGCAAAGGTGGTATGGGAAGAGGTGGCTTGATCAACATACCATTTGGAAGTGTCGCCGGTAAGCGTGCGTTGGAACAAACGAAGACAGATGGAGTCATCAGTGATGGAATTGGAGGAACACCACATGTGGAAAGATTGGATATGGTTATAGGGATCTTCACTAGCAAAGCCTTCGAACTTGGGAATGTCAGAGGGGAGCTTGGTTGGCATAGAAGGCCAACTAACATCATGGCGAATAGGATCATTAATCAGCTGATTGAAGTCGGGGAGACTGAGGCCGGCCATATAAGGGAGTAATGGGGCAGTTGAGGTAGGTCCCGTAGTGGTTCCACTGGAAATGGACCTAGCGGTAGAACTAGGGTTAGGGATAGGTCCTGAACTAGACATGGTGAAGGTAAAAGAGGGAGAACCAGAAGTAGGGGGAGAACCCGAACAATCAGAAGAAGAGTCGGAGTGCAGACTCAGGGGAGGACTTACTCGAGAACGACGGGAAGGAGGAAGTCGACCGATCTGAAACTGAGGGTGAAGGCCAAGAAGTCTCTGGGAGAGGCGCCTTGGGGGCGCAGTGATGACGAGAAGAAGAAAAATCGACAAGGGCAGGGAGGGGAAAAATCAAGTGAGGTCAAGGGCAGAGAGGTGCAGTGAAAATTGATTTTAAAGTCTTTTCCAGGCGGTGTTAACCAGGCGCTTCTTCACTTAGGGTCAGTGTGTGGCATGCGTTAATTTTAATTGTTTAAACCCAGAAGTTTTTTAGAGTAAAAAAAAGTGTGTTGTGTAATTGAAAATAAATCTGTAGTAAATAAAACGAAAAGAACAGAAAATTAACAGCTACTAATGCGTTAATGTAACCCAAGAAGGCGGGTCTCTCAAAACTAGTCTATAAGAGGGAAAAAACTAAGCCAAGCACGCAAAAATGAGGCCAATAGATCTAATGTTAGGAGGGATTGGGATCTAAAGGAGAAATCTGCTGAAAAGTGGTGTAGAGAACAGCAAATAGGCAGAGGCAAGGTTGTTGCTAAAAAGGAGGAGATCAGCTAAAAATAGAAGAGACAAGGCGGTGGCCAGGGAAAGGAACCCAAACAAAATGATATGAGGTGATGTGAGAGGGAGAAGAGCTGATCTAAAGGGATCTAAAAAGGAGGTATCATATCTGAGAAAAATAAAGCTGAAACTCTGAAAATTCAGACTTCTGAAATAGCAAAGACTCTCCCACAAAAAGTGGAGGGTACTAGAGCCCTAAGGGGCAAGATTCCCTCTTAGTTGAGTGAAGCAGATCAGAAACAGGTCTAAATGGGCAGAGACGGAGGCTGGAAAATCCTGACAGAAGCTTTAGACAAACCCAGAAAAAGTGCTAAAAAATTTGCAGAAAAAGTACAGGTCGCAGGTTCGGGGCAGAAAAGTGCGTCCTCAAGCTCAGGTCGCACTTTTTGGGCCGATAGGTGCGACCTGCAGATCTGGCTGTCTCGGCGGCAGATTTCAGAAAATTTTGTCGTCTCAACTGCGGCTGATGTCTGTCACCTGCGCAATAAGGCCAGAAACACACGGAAGTTAAAAATTTGACTGTTTGAGGGTTTTAGGGGTGAAAAACATCATAAAAATAGGGAAAACAGAAAATGGAAGAGAAACCCTAGGGTCTGAAACAGCTGGATATGCAAGAATATATAAAATGACAACGGTCATAAAATAAAACCCGTGTGGAGTCGCCAATTGTTAGTATGAATCTTTCGTCGTAAAAGATCACTTTAGCTACGCATAAAAAATAACCCTAACATCGATTATGGCTGCAAAATATCTTTAAGTCTACTGCACAAATTCAGATCTAAGCACAAAATACATTAAGCAGATAAAATATAATATGGCTCCATGCATCTAATAGACAAGACAAGAACAAAGTGTTTAAAATAATGATTTGTATTATATTAAAGAATGGGGCACCTAAGAGGAAAACAAGAAAGGTGTTTTCTGGTTCTCCTCAATGGGATGGGTTCTTGAAAGTCCTCAGTGTTTCAGATCTAAAATTCCTCTCTCTTATTGTGGTAGAAAAACCCTGACAAACATAGAACTCAATGGGAGCTCACAAAGCAAAAACGGAAAATGGTGACCAAGAGTAGATCTAGTGTGATCTAATGCAATGAAGGTGACTAATGAATGGGGAAAACCCTTCTATTTATAACAAAATATTGGGGTGTTCTAGAACTCGGTGCATGAATAAAATATTATTAATCAAATTCTAGAATCACCCTTTAGGAATATTTTATTATATTTGTTTGGAGGGAAAAGGTCTTTTGACTTGGGTCAATTCCTTTATTTATAAACAATAAATAAATAAATGATTTATTTATTATTTTAGGGAGATGGTGGGAATATAATTAAATAAATAATGATTTATTTAATTATTAAAAAATGATTTAGTCAAATTTAACTAGGAATATTATTTAAATAATGATTTAAATAACTTATTCCTAGGAACTAATTAAATAAATAATGATTTATTTAATTAATTTCCTTGTTTTGGGTTAAATATGACCAGGAAATATAGATAAATGTTATTTTATATGGTGAAAGCAATTTTACTTAGAGTAAAATTGGTCTTACATGGTGTACTTGGGTTCATCTAATGATAATGAATTAGATGACCAAAAAAATGGTGTAACAATTAGGTTTGAATTCGAGGGATCAATACATCCAATTTATAATAGAAAATTATTCTTTTGGGCAGGGAAATTTTGCAACACCTCAAGAATCGACATAGTTGAAGGAGCTTGATCCATATTCTCAACTATGTTATAAATATGAGCTGCTCTTGCGCGAGGTTTGAACGTAGATTTATTCATAATTACTTTGGGAGTCTTAATCATTAACTCAATAGGTACAGTATTTGGAGTAGGATCTGATGGAGATCCAATCGAACTAGAAGGTTGATCATTAGCCTGACCATTTGAGGGATTCACATTACCGTAGTATTTATTTCGGGTGGCCACCATAACATCATTTTTGGGCTTCGAAGAGGAAATCATAAAACCTGAGTTAGAGGAAGCAGGATCCCAGGAAACCATATTAGTCTCCTGATTCGAAAACATATCTGTCAACACAGAAATTGTAGTGGATGACTTAAGGAATTTATTCACTTATTCCCTGTGTGGAAAATCGTGAGTGAAATTCTCTTCATTACAAATAAAACAGGGGTAATGACATTTTTTATTTTCTTCAGAAGACTATTTGTTTTGTTTATCATACGAAGAGTTATATTTTTTCTTTTTACCTTTGCCTTTATTCTTACTTCTTGGTTGTTGAGATATGCCTTTGCAAGATTGAACATAATTGATCTCGAAAGAAGAAGCCACAAGAGTAGAAAGAGGGATTTGGGTGGCCACGGCAAGATTCAAACCAAATGGTTTACTCATCAACTACTGGCTAGTAGAACCAATCACACCATCGGTCTCATGTGATTCTTTACTAGGAGTTTGAGGAACAGTAATGGAAGGTCACTGAGCATTTGGTATCTTATCATAAAGCGTGTTGGATTTGGTGTAAATGAAATCCAAATATTGGGCATGAGAAATTACCTTCTCTTCGTTCATAACGTCACCCTTGACGATGTCCTCTATGATATATGGCAATGGAGACTTGATGAACCCTCCAGCTAACAATTGATTAGGAAAAAAAGTTATAACCAAACGACGACACCATCGCCACTCATGAATGTGATTAGAGACATGAATGGCATCATTCTATTTGAAATTGGTTAAAAATTCAGTTCTACTCTCATATATGATGGGTAACTGGAAATGTGTTAGGAATGTGGTAGCCAAGGAACTGAAATTATCGAACGAAGCATGTGGTAATTTGATATACCATGTTGTTGTCGTACCGGTGAGTGTACGTTGGAAAAGATGTAATCAAACATAATCATCATTAAGAGAGTTCAAAGAACACCACAAATGGTAATTCATCACGTGCGTGGATGGTTCTTCTCCAGGATTTCCATTGAATTTAGGGATATCACTGGGCAATTTTGTGGGAATAACCAACCACCAAGGAGAATGAGCTATGGGATCATTGGTGAGCCTAGTTAAATATGGAAATTCAATATTTTCCACAAATATAAACTGCATTATGAATTCTAATGGATGGTATCTTGGATAAGATGGGATATCCTGAGCAACAGGTATATGTGTTCTGGGACAGGGAGGATTTTGATAACCATAGTACACATAACCTTGCTTCCCAGCACCAAGATAACCTTGTAAATATTGAAAAGGTTGGGTTTGGATTTGTTAACCCTAAGGTATTTGAGGGATACCTTGATACAGTTGATATTGTTTCCTTGTGGGATTTTTCATCATCCCAACATAAGGAGGGTTAGGTTGTGCCTATGTCGTACCATATACATTCTAACCCATTTGAGGAATGGTCTAACCAACCGGTTGTGATTGTAAATTACCTTGAAAAGGTTGGGTATATATGGCTTGAGAGGCACCATATACTAGTGGAAAAGGTGGAGTTAAATATGCATCCTGTAAAGGTTGGCTTACATTCACTTGAGCAAGCTTAGATATGGATTGTTGAATAGGGATCTAAGACGTAGATGGAACAGGTTGAGAAATTAAAGATGAAGTCACAACCAAACTAGGTTGTATGGGCATGGTAGGTTTCCAAACATTAACAAGCATCCCTGAATGTGGAGGACTCATATGAGGTTGAGCATTAACTTGAGGATATGGGAATATCCCCGCAACAGGTTTCCCCCCTCTCGAAAGAAGAGGATAATACAGAAGCAACTTCCCCCAAGAGGAGGGTTTCCAATAGGATGTGGATTGTGTTTTTGTAGGTGTCCATGCCCACTAACATAAGGACCAACCTATTGTTGAACTATAGGAGAATATGGAGGAGGAAGATAAACTCATCAAAGAAGTTCTAGATATAGAAGACATGGGAGAGATCCATGGACTGGATACTGCACCAGAAAAGGTACCAAAAAATGATCGGTAACCAAGCGGGACAGACGAGCCACCATACAAATGTGTCTCTAGCGATGTTACAAAAATAGATGAAGTCACAAATTGTGTTGTCTCATGCAAATTAGATACAGGATGATAAACCATAATGGATCTATTCATGGTGAACAATCCCAAAGAAGATTGTCGCGAGAAATTCAAGGGTGAATTTAAAGGCAAAAAATCGGAAAAAGGGGCTTGTAATGGAGTATGCGAGGAGAAGGAAAAGGATGAACCTGATTAATATGACTTCCTCTCAAATGAACAGGAGAGGAGGGTTGAGGCTCTTACTATGGAATCTCGTTGATGCTCACAAGACCAAGTTGGAGTGGTTCATTGTCGGGTCCGAGATATATGTTTTATGGTTGAGTCTAAGACAGAGGAAGAGAAGAGGGAGGTTTTTCGATAACTAAGGTGCCTCAGGTTTTATAAACTTAGGTTGGGTTGTCTC
Organism: Pinus albicaulis; assembly: GCA_034641835.2. Taxonomy (NCBI): domain Eukaryota; kingdom Viridiplantae; phylum Streptophyta; class Pinopsida; order Pinales; family Pinaceae; genus Pinus; species Pinus albicaulis. Next base: position 1,244,308,104 of record CM076581.1, on the reverse strand, counting down.
TGATTCAGAATAGTCAGGTTCAATAACCTCAGGTAATGATATTTCAGGTGCTTCTGTTTCAACTATGCCAGACCCACTAGCTAATGGAAAGGTAATCTCAGGTTCCATACTCACAGGAAAATATGAATCTGGTGGATCTATCTTAGGTGGAGAACCAGAAGTAATAGCTCCTAAAGAACTAGATTTGGTAGTCTTTGTATTTTTATGCTTCTGACGATGACTAGGAGTTGCCTCAGGTCGAAGAGGAGGCTTATTTTTCATTCTATGTGAATGAATCAGTATAGGATTTTGTTCTTCCACATTGGTTTAATAAATTAAAAAAAAAATAACAACAAAAATAAATCAAAGAGGGTAAACTAGGCATAAAGGTTTACCAAGCAGCTATGAACTGCAATATACAAACTTGGAGAACCAAATATTTACGTATGGGTAGGAAATATCCTCAAATTTTGTGTTCAGTGTATCACAGTGTACAAGGTGGACGACTCGGTTACCTATGGTGAGGATAGCAACCTATGGTGGAATTCCAAAATATACTCAATGGTACGTGGAAGTGTAGTCCATGTTAGTGTTATCTAATTCGTAACTATACTATGAGATCATTCCCATATAATTTTCATGCATGCAGCGTCGTCCAATATACCTGAAGTTACGTGGACAACGGTCTGATACACTTACATACGCGGAACGGGATATCACCTGCGAGATTCAACCCTGGAAAAAAATGAATTCTCCTATGTTTATATACATTGGAATATGTCTCTAACCTAGACCTCTATATGTTTTCATTAATGTTACAAATTCTCCTTAAGATTTATTCAGTGAATTTTAAATTCTATCTTGAATTAAGTTTTGGTTTCAAGACTCACCATGGATTTCACCTGAATATCCTAAAAATGAAATCTAGTATGATGAAATGAGACTTTTATTTTCAATGAAAATATATGTATGGGAGGGAAGGGCACAAAGAGTAATCAACATTCAATATGCAAAAAACAATATTGTTAATCAATTCCCCTAACACAATTGTTCCTAGTTCAAATTTCACACACAAAACCCTAGATGCAATGCATGACGCATAAAAAAATTATTTTCGATTCCACTTAATTTTTAGATGAAAACTAAGATATTTTCGTAATCACTAATAAAAGAAACTATTCAGAACAATGAATGAAACACCAATTCCTTCATGTAATCCAATGATCAAGTAATCAGTTTGCTAATGACCTAATTGACAAGAACAAAAAAAAAAATATACACAAATTCTTATCAAAGGAACTCAAAACCAAAATCAATCAAGATGTAGGCTTCTTAGAGACCAAGACACACTTAGGGACATAAGGAGGACCAACTCAAAAAAATTTAATCAAGGAGAAATTCATGAAAAGGAAATTTTTTGCATGAAACAGGGGTCAGCACATGTGTAGATAGGCTACCAGTGCTCTGTAATGCGGGTAGATAGAAGACCAAGGAGCACTACAATGCTCTATTTCCAGACCAGGGGGAGTGTTGATCAAGGTAAAGGCCAAGTTCTGACACAAAAAATCAAATTAAGCTTAGTGAAAGGTCTTCCTAGGGTCAATTTATACTGAGTGAGGCAATGGAGGTTTGCAAGGAAAATTTTAGGGGCTAATATTCGTAGGAGGGCTAATTTTCTATACTTTTTCCAAAAAAAATATTCACCAATTTATGTTTTTTCTAAAATTAATTCACCCAAGTTTTATAGTATGAAATTATTTTTCCTTAAAAATCGCCATGATCTTATATATACTAATATAATATAGTTAATAATTCAAATATTTGTACAAAAATATCCTCAAACATTTTACAAATTTTCTATTAGATATTACTAAGATTCGCCAAGATTTCTAAACTTTCAAATAGATATTCATCCCTAAAATTTTCCCTGGAGGTTTGTTGAAGAGGTGAAACAAGTACTAAGGGCACGAAAACCACTAAGGGAAAGAAATGATCCCTAGTATGGTCGCCAATTTGTTATGCAAAATTTACGACTGCAGATAGAAGTATCTCCCTAAACCTAGTGGATTGGTCTAGAACAATAGAAAACAAAGAATATAAATTTTCCCTTAGAGAAATTGAAGAATGGAAAGAGGCTTACTTGGAATCTATCGCAATATTTACTCTCCTCTCATCTTGTAAGCTCCAATAGTAGCTTTGATTGCTATAATTAGAACCTGCACATACAATCATAACAATCCAAATATCTACAACATCTATGTAGAATTATCCAATTACTCTATTCAATGGATCTCAAAGAATTCAAACATATGAATGTAAACATAACATGACATATATAGGAAAATTTTATACTCTTTATATTAATATGAATAGGAGAGATTTTACAACCAAGAATAGTAGTTTATCTTGTAGATATCTCCCCAAGTTGACTTGTCCTTCCTAGTCAAAAAGCACGCCTTAATTTTACCCTAATACATAAATACAATGACTTTATTATATTCAAGGTAGTAGCATGAGGGTGTGATTAGTCTCTAAAATCCCAGCCTGATGTTGTAGATTTATAGGAGAGTGTGGCAGTTTAGGAATTATTATCCATTTACTAATCTAGGATTGAGATCCACTCTTGATGGGAGAATGAGCTCAAGGAATAAGAGGTGAAATCTCCAAGGTAGGATTAGATAGGATTCAAAGTTCTTATCCAAGGTAAATGGTTGAAACAACTCCTAAAAGCTTCTAGAATATGAAGCTCTAGATTTCTTTTTATTTTCCAGAATTTCTAGAATTAGTGCACCCCCAACAAGGGACAACCTGTTTTTTATCAGTGCAGGTGAATAATGGAGAAACATGTTGTTGAACACAAGTCTCTAAAGAGATAGGGTGCGTTGAGCCTTAAAAACATTGATATGAAGCAGTCAGGCCCAAACACTTGGGGATTTGGAAGAGTCATGATTAGGGATTTATGTAGGGATGATGACAAGGTGTTCACAGATTTTGATTGATCTGGTTTGCAAACCTATTGACCATATGAAAAAAATGGCTTGTAACAAAGGGCTTGAACTATATATGGATGATTTCACTCCTTACGGTAATGATTTTGATCAATATTTACAAAATATCGAAAAGGTTCTTGCATGATGTATAGCTACCGGGTTTTTCCTTGGCAAAGAAAAATGCCACATGATGATGATAGAAAGTGTAGTCCTTGGTCACTTTATCTCTACGGCACACATTCAGGTAGATCCAACTAATATCAAGGTAATTCTTAAACTCCCTACTCCTCGCATGGCAACAAAGGTATGAACTTTCCTTGGTTATGGTGCTTGCTATCATCGTTTCATAACACATTTTTCAAAAATTGAAGTGCCATTGTATGTATTAACTAGACATGTGGAATTTGAGTGGACAGATAAATGCAATATTGCTTTTGCAAATATTAAAATTTTGGTTTCAACAAATCCTATGTTACGGGGACCAAATTGGATTATACCATTCCATATATCATCAGACGCATTAGATACGACGATAGGAGAAGTTCTTAGACAAGAAGAGGATAATAAGCCCTACACAATTTATTACATTAGAAAAAACCTCACACCTACAGAGTTAAACTATATTGTGACAGAAAAAGAGTTTATGGTAACCGTTTACGCTATAAAAAAAATTTGTCATTATATAACAGGATATCTAGTATTTTTGTACTCTAATCATTCTATTATTCATTATTAGCTAACAAACCTATTACCAATGGCAGAGTAACTCATTGGTTACTGTTGTTTTATGAATTCGGCATTACCATAAAGGACCACCTAGGAAAAGAGAACCTTATCATTTATTTCTTATCAATAATCCCATATTTGGTTAAATCTCTACCAGTGGAAGACTAATTCCTAGATGAACATATGTATGTTGTGATTTTTAAGACGTTGTGGTATGTTTATGTCACAAATTACTTAGAAGCTAGAAATTTTCCATCGCACTTGTCATATCAGGAGAAGAAGCTTATTATCCAATGCAATGCATGATTTTCATGGATGGATGGTTACCACTTCCACATAGGACCTGATCTTAAAATTCACAGATGTAACATAGAGGACGAAATTTATGACATCCTCAGGGATTGTCATGATGAACCCTGGGGAGTAAATTTTTTCTATATAAGGACTAGACATAAGGTATTACATATGGGTTAATTTTGGCCCACGATATTTAAATACGAAAATAAATATGTCCAGAGTTGTGATAGTTGTCAAAGGATGGGTCATCCCATTCAGGTTGATGAAATTCCCCTTTGTCCACAGATTGTACTAGAACCATTTGAAAGATGGGAAATGGACTTTGTAGGACCCTTTAATCCACCTTCAAATCAGAAGACATGCATTTTAGTCTGCACAGACTATGCAACCAAATGGGTAGAATCGATAGCACTTCCAAGGGCCACAGAAGAAGTGGTTATTATTTTTCTATTCGAATTGTCCGTTCGATATGGGTTACCTTGGGAAATTTTAACCGATGGGGGATCATAGTTCAGCACTCATAAAATTTCTACTATCCTACAAAAATACCATATAAAACATAGAGTTACCTCTCCTTACCACCCACAAGCGAATGGATAGGTGGAAAGCACAAACAAAGTCTTGGAGGCAATTTTAATTAAGACAGAATCTGCAAACCATCGAGACTGGGCCTCCAAGCTTCCTAAGGCCTTAAGGGCCTATCAGACAACTTGGCATAACACTACTGGCTATTCACCTTATTTGCTCGTTTTTTGTAAGGAACCTATATTTCCGATCAAATTTGAAGTCAAGACTCTCAGAACTGCTAAGGAACTTAGATTGGATCTTACAGAAGCACAAAAATAGCACCTGCAACAACTCAGTGAGATGAATGAAATGCATCTTCTTTATTTACAACGCACATCCATAGTCCATCAATAGAGAGCTAAATGGCATGATCGACTAGTAAAAAAGATACCTTTCAGCAAGGAGATTGGGCTTTGTTATATGACTCCAGGTTCCAAGACTTTCCAGGTAAACCCTAAACAAGATGGTTGGGTCGTTACAAGGTTACTGAAGTCTATGAAAATGGAATGATGTGCCTCACTACAATCGATAATTTTTCCATTTATTTCCTTTCTAATGGGAATCAACTTCATCTATATCATCAACCACTTACACAAGACTATTTTCTTCATTAAATCAATAATGACGTGAACTTGAAGGTTGTAGTTGTTCGGGGAAAAGTCCCCGCAGTCACAACCAAGTAAATTTTATTCGAAACTCCTTTCTTTTTTTACATAATGTAAATAATTGGTATGTATGTTTTATATCTTGGAATAAATCGAAAAATACTTTTATGAAAATGTTGTTGTTTCCTTAATCACAGTTGTTGATTCCTTAATCACAGTTGTTGTTTCCTTTGTTACAGTTTGTGTTTCCTTAATTACAGTCATTCTTTCCTTAGTCACAATTGTTATTTCCTCATTCACAGTTGTTGTTTCCTTAATCACAATTGTTTTTTCCTCAACTACAGTTCTTTTTTCCTTAGTTCCAATTGTTGTTTACTTAATCACAGTTGTTGTTTCCTCTGTTACAATTGTTATTTCCTCAGTCACCATTGTTTTTTCCTTAATCACAGTTGTTTTTTCCTCAATCATAGTTGTTAATTCCTTAGATGTGATTACTATTCCCCTAGTGTGTTAATATTCCTATTTATTTAGGATAGGGAACATTTTAATCCCTCTTTCGATATGATGAATGGAAAAACAAATTGCCTAATGATTATCATAAGAGGATATTTTATAAGAAAACATTATTAGGATTCCAAATCTCCTTAATTTTTAATTCCTCTGATTATGTAAAAAATCTATATAAGTAATCATGATGCATTCTTTCTATCACCACTTAAGGAGCCTTCCTTTACTTCAATCTTCAATTATTATACAATATTTTTGGAAATATAAGTTTTGGAAACATAATTATTGAACTAAAAAAGTAATTATAATAATAATTTTCACACCATCCCTAACTCTTAAGAAGTTGATATGCCACCCCATTCACTAAGTAACTTTTTATGATTAACAAAAATCATAACAATCATAGTGAAAATAAAGCAGAGGATAGGAAGTCTCATCACGAACCGACCTACCATGATCATAGGATCTAGTGGAGTGACAATACCAATTCTGGTCACCAAGTCAAGGTAATGCCCTTTAGTCCTCGGGTCAAAGGACAAGAGGTCTCATCACGAGACGGATTGTTCATATCATTAGCTCCAGTGAATGTAATTTTTATTATATGGTTACCACGCCATAACAATGGTCTTTTGTAGGTGTTGATGAGCCCCAGTATTGCAACAAGAATGTTGCAACTCCCAAGGCTACCAACTTAAATTATCAACCCAGGGTTCGTACAAAGTTAAGGGTTGTCGACACTATATGTGCAACATACAATGTGTCCTTATTTCATTGATCTGATGTAATGGAATGAATGTCATGAAATAAAATCCTAAACTAATTGTAGAAATGGAAATTTCACTTTGAAAAGAAATTAATCCTAGGAAAGAACAACAATTTGTAATTGAAATCCTAAGAGCATGAATTCAAATAAAATAAGTCTAATCTACATTGTAAAAAGGCATGTCCTAAGTGGTGTTTATTCTTCCTCAATCATGGATTTATAGCCTACGGGTCATGATTCAATCCTAAGAGACAAAAAACAAACTTTTGGAGCAAATAAATTCAAGTTTACATGTGCTACAGGATGTTGCTACCGGTGAAACATAATTGCTACACGAGGACTTGTTTTGCTACTGAATGACCAAGTAAATCAAACTAAAATGGTATGAGAATTTTTTTTATTAAGTAGGATTTATTAGGTCTCAATTCCAAGTGGAATCACTCCAAAATACCCATGTTAACACATGCTAAAAAATAATAGAAAATTACTAGTCTAAAAATTGGAAATTCAAGAACTAGTGAGCTAGTTAACCTACCAAATGCCTAACCTAATCAAGTGAAAATTCCATGGGGTAGATTTTTTTATTAACTTGAATGAATTTATGACCCAAGCTAATTTTAATCAACTCAAATTAAGCTCATTAACACGTTATAAAAAAATCATACAATTACTACTATTTTGCTACAAGGGACTTCCAGAAATTCAAGATTTGTGAACTAGTAAACCAATCCAAGAAGTTCAATGATGAAGATGATTTTTAAAATATTTTCTAAGGATGCATCATGCTTGTGACTCTATAAATAATCTACAAAATAATTCACATCAATCATTTAACCCAATCTACAACAAAAGAAGCATCAATACTAAATACAGAAATAGGAAAAACAAGAATAAGATATGCATGTGAATAAGAAGTGAAAAGAAGAAAAACAAATTGTACAAAAATGGATTTGAGGCTCCTGGGATAGCCAAGCCCAAGGATACTTAGATTCCAATGAAGGATACCAAGCTTTAGAAGCTAAAAATGGCACCAAACTTCATTATTTGAATCAAACCTAATACAACCCTACTAGAAATGAAAGTGGAGTTGCTAAAGAACGAGTTTTCTCCACAAGAATACTAAGAAATACATGCACCTAGAGGCAAATTAGAATTTGTAATTATAAAAATTGATGGGGAAGCATTCTTCTTAAAAGAAGGAATCTTTCCCCTCCAAAATCCTTCAAATAATGGATCTAGTTCCCAACACTAGGAAACTATATTAAATGATAGGGAAAAAATTCCTAGATTTTCTCAATCATTGGAGCTCCAGAATTTGTCAATAATTTCATGATATTTTGTTCATTTATTATCCAATATTAGTCATCGTGTAGTAGGGAGAAAGTCCCTATATTATCTCCTCCTCCAATTCTTCATAATATCCTCAGTATTCTCACAATATTCTACAAAAATAAATAATATTAGGCACATAATAAGCAAGGATAAACTAAAAAATGATACTAATGGTGATGAAAACAAGGTTGGTGGTGATGAAAAAAAAAATAGATGAAGACGAGGCTAATGGGAGATGAAGACGAGGCTACTGGGAGATGACTAAGAGGATAGTGGGAGATGAAAATGAGGCTAGGTGAAGATTGTGTTTGGTGAAGTGTTTGGCTTATGTATGCCTACCTTTATTGACCCCCAATATTTATACACAAAAAAAAGAGAAATTACATAGCACTCATGAAGCCCAAAGATTCGATTACATACCTTTCCTACCTGTGGAGCTGCTTGATGGTGTTGATGTTTTGGATTGAAGACTTGTTCTGCACGTGTAGTTGGAGCCAAAGACTATGTTGCAAGTGTTGCATGGTGGCATGATTCATCATTGATGCATGTTAGGGGTTGCTTGTTGATGTGTTGATCCTTTAATGGCCACAGGGTAGATATGGACATGAGTGAGGTTTTTCTTGAGCATCTTCTGCAATTTATTGAGAAAGATATGTATTTTGTAATGTTCTCTTGTTGTCTGATGCTTGATGATGCAGGTATGTGCTTCATGTAGATGTTCTTTGGATCTGATGTTGTTATTTTTTGAGTGATCACGAATCTTGCAACAGCTAAAGGAAGGAATTCTTCATGTAGTGGTCACATAAACCCTGCTAAGATCACAATTTCCTTCAGGTTCTACCTTTAAAAATACTAATAATTCATGAGTAATATGTTGACAAGGATCAGAGGTATTTTTTGTGGTGAAAGGGATGGAAGAAGGGGTGAAAATTGGATTTTTTCATGGACAAAGGTGAAAATGAGGGTTGAGAAGAGATAAAGTGGTGTGGAAAATGAATGATGAGGATATGGTGGACCTCTCTCAATATTTCCTAAAGGATACATGACCTTTTGGCCTCTTTCTCCAATCAGATATGCCTCCTATAGCATTTAAGGCTCCTCCTGTAAAATTTCATGACATCCCCTTGTAGCATAATTTTTTTATCCATATATCTCAAATGGTAAAATGGATTAACCTATTTTTTTTTAGAATGTTTCCATCATCCTTATGAACCTCCCCATAAAAAATCTTGGCCAATGGATGCACGAATCTCGATAAATTTTAAAAATGGTTGTAGGTGATGGAGACTGATTTCTCAAAAAGTATGCACTGGAATTTGCTAAAATTTCTTGAGTATGTTACCATCATCCATATGCATCTCCCAATGAAAAAAATTGGTCAATGGATGGACATTTTTTGAGATATAATAAAAACAATTTTCTTCTCTATGTGTTTTGGACATCGGTAGCCGCAACAGAACCCTCCTGTAGCATTTTAGGTCAATGAGGAAAATGAATGGGAAATGCTTGGAAATGAAGGATGGATGTTGGAAATGGATGATGGTTATGGATTAACATGGCCTTGGTCCTATTGGAGCATCTGAGCAAAGGAGGAGAAAGCCCAATTTTGACTTTCTTTGACTATTTTTTTTATCAATTTTTTTCTTTTTGGTGCTAACTTGTTCTTGTTGCTTGCAAAGGTTGGAGAGCACATGCATTCATTAGAGAGAGATGCATGGAAAAAAGAAAATTTTTCATTTTTTTATTTTACGCCTACTAGCTACCTCAATGACGTTTTCAACTTGTAGGTTTTCCTAGGCGCCTCAAAGGAGTTTTTCACTTATGATATTTTCTTTTTCTATTTTTTTTCTCTTTTTTTCCAACCCATTAATTGCCTTAAGGAGGTTTTGAATCAACGAGCCAATATCAGGCACCTCAAAATAGGTTTTCACCTGAGACCTTATTCTTTTCCTCTTATTTTTCTCTTTTTCCATTTTTTATTTCTTTTTTTCTATCCTACTCTACTTGAAAAAAACAAAAACTTTTTCAAGTATAGGAATACTTCCAATGGAGCCCTGTGCACATCAAAATGACAGATAAACTCATATGTAGGCTCAAAATATGTTTTGACGAGTACCTAAATGTGAGAGACCAATTTATTTGAGTGAGATGAGATTAATAATTGTTGAAGAAGAGTGTGTTGTTACAACTTACTGATTGTCTGGAACCATATTTCATTATAGTTGTGATGCCCCTGGTCCACTTGTTGATTTGGATCATCTTGCATGTTTTCTTCCTCCATGAAATTCAGATCTTCTTATTTTGTTGATTATTCTCTTGAACACATAGAGAATCTGATGGTGAACATGATGGAACTTCCTCAATCTCTGATTCTGATGGTGAACAGGATGGAACTTCCTCAATCTCTGATTCTGATGTTTTTTCTCCATCAAGTGAAACCCATGATCCTTTGGTCTCCTCATTTGAATCTTCTTCTTTTGGATGTTTTCCTTCATTAACATCAATAGAATCTATTTTTTTCAATACCTCTCCTGATCTAAGATTAATACCATTTAGATCAAGAGGAGATGTTTGGAAGTGTTGTACCTCAGCATTGTAAGTGGGTTAAGCTACTTCCTTGTGTGGGTTTGGAAATGGTGGTACGGGTAGTTGAGTGGGATCGGATCTATGAGATGGATGTGGTTGGGATTGTGGTTGTGGTGGAGGTGGATGGTAGGGATAGCATGGAATTGGGTATGGAGGATATTGAGGAAAATATTGAGGATATTTTGGATTTCTCCCATAAGGTTCTTTCCAACCTTGTTTCCAAGATCGGTTTTGGGGTTGAGATGGCCAAGTTTTCCAAGGAAAGAGTGTGTTATAATTACTTTGAGATGGATGTGCATAACCTTAAAATTATGAATTAGGCCCTTGCATCACACCAGGTTGACTAGGCTGCCATAGTCTTCTTGGAGCTACATAACATAGTTGCTTTGGTGATTGACTTGCTCAATTGTCCTCTTGGTAAACTTCCTTCAACCTTGGTAATGATGGGAAGTATTTAATAGCATGTGTTTCTGCATAACAAAATATTTCGGTCACAGGTCCGAAAGCGAGGATCTATCGATGATGTAAAAAGCCTCATGGTATTGGAATATGATGTTTCTAAGTAAACTTCATGGATGATGATTTGATGTCGACAAGAAGCCACTTTATTGCGAAACGGGAGTTACTGATTTCGAAGACAAAATGTGACTTGATATAGCAATTTTCATGGATGACTGTCATGAAAATAAAGTTTTATGAGTATTGTAGAAGGATGAGTATTCATTGGATGACTTCTCTTGAAAATATCGGCGACACTGAGATGAGTTGGCAGAGCCAAAACCGAAGTGAAGGTATGATGAACCATAGGTATGAATGAATCATCAAGAATATTACCCAACCCAAAAGTCAAGATGATCAAGTGAAAGTGTCATGTTCAAGAGCGACCTGCTACCGTAAAAGTGTTCTGTTCACTTTCCCAAAATTTCCCCGGCCATTTTTCGATCAATACCTCTTTATTTTTTAACAATCTTAAGGAGGATAACATATGCTTAATCTATAATTCAACCCTTCAGGCGAATGCATCATTATTTAATAATTTAATGAGTATAGCGATAAATTAAACTCGATTCTTGCCTTGATCGACAAGCCCATCGCTATTTTACGTTTTAACGAGCCTAACGACAGTGACAACCCGGTCCTTTTTCATATTTAGAGAGTTTAAAAAAGAGGAAAAATGAAAACTCGATGAGTCCTTTTTCGTAAATTTGTCGCTTAGGTCCGAAAAAGTGTAAAATGATACCTGAGAGAACCTCCTAGCCATGTTTGACTAAGGTTTTCCTTTTTCATAAATAATTTATCTCAGTCTGGAAAATGGTTAAACTTATACTAAGTAGATGTCGTTTAATTTACTTTTACAAGCTTGAAAAGACAAGTTCTTGGCAATCTTTTCACATTATCGGAGTTTGAAAAGAGCTAAAAGAATACTCCAGGGGTTCCTTTTTCGTCGTTATTGAAGCTTGAAAAAGAGATAAAAGTGTGCTTCAAGTACTTTTTCATTTTTATCAAAGCTCGAAAAATAAGGATAAAAGTATGCTTTGTCCGAATTTCAATTTGATTTATGAGCAGGAAAAGACAGAAAGAACTCGACATTTTCATGTGTTTTATGAGCATGAAAAATAACAAAAGAAGCTAGGGATTTTCACGCGTTTAACGAGTCTTGAAAATAGTAACCGAAATGGACTCAAGATATTTTTGAATGCCCCCTGCAAGAGCACATGTTGAATGCCCCCTGCAAGAGCACATGCCCCCCAAGCTTCATTTAATTCACCTAAGTAGAATACTGGTTACTAACAAATGGATGGAATGAAGGTTCATTTACGAGATCATATGGAAGACTCGTCTTAATTAAGAGAGGATTTTTTTCCTTTTTAACAAGCTTGACACAGGAAAGGAACTATGCTCATGGCCTGTTTCATTTTTTAACGAGGTTGACACAGTCAAATAACTATCCTCAAGGGAACATGATTCATTTATCGAGGTTGACATAGGAAAAGAACTATCCTCGTCACCTGATTCATTTTTTAATGAGGTTGACACACTAAAAGAACCATCCTCATGAATCTGTTTCATTTTTTAATGAGATTGACACAATAAAAGAACCATCCTCGTAACCTGATTCATTTTTTAATGAGGTTGACACAAGAAAAGAACCATCCTCATGACCTATTTCATTTTTTAACGAGGTTGACACAGTAAAAGAACTTTCCTCATTAATCTGTTTCATTTTCTAATGAGGTTGACACAGTAAAAGAACCATCTTCATTGTGCACTGGGACCAGTGAGCGTGCACTGGAAAAGACATAATCTAACGGAGTCATCATTTAAGGAGTTGGATGAGCACCACAAATGATAAGTCATAAAATATGTTGATGGGTCTTCTCCAGGGTTTCCATTGAATTTAGGAATGTCAAAGGGTAATATAGGTGAATTCCATGGATTTGAGGATGCACCAAAGAAGGTTCCAGATAAATATTGGTAACCAGGTGGGATGGAAGGGCCACCTTATAAATGTGACTCTAGTGATGTGGTGAACATCGACGGGATAGCAAGAGCAGGTGTTGTTATAATTGGAATAGATGGTCCAGCTGAAGATGTTGGCTCAGGCATGGTTATACGACCCAATGTATACCATATTGGATCTACAGGAACTCGAATAGGCATAGGATCAAAGAAAGCAAAGTGGGGTGATTGAGGAAAAGTATCATAAAGATAAATCTTCGATCCAAAATGGGTTGGAGTTGAAGGTGTTTCGTCTTGTAAAACTTCTTCAATTGAAATAAAACTAGGTGGAAGGATTTCTTCGTTAGGCTCGAAGTATATTTCAGGTGGTTGACCGCATGATATGTGAGACTAAATGGATACAATAGATTGTGGGACAAACGATACAAGAGAAAATTCCAGTTGTTCGACTTCGGGATTCAAATGTTCTGGTAAAAGAACGACAGGATTCGGATCAACTTCCAGTTGAACAACGTCAGGTTTGGGAGGTATGGTTTTACTGATTGGATGGATCGTGACCACAGGTAGCTGAGAGGACTCCATCTCGAAAATAGTAGATGAACCAGGATTTATAGAAACAACTCGAGACGACTTTGGCATATGAGAGGATGATGTCGCACCAGAGGTACTGATAGTACTAGTTTCGGTAGAACGATGTTACCTTCACCGACCGACCGGAAATGGCTTCCAGTGGTAAAGGTGGTTTCAGTGATATTCTACGCGAACGACGGGGAAAGGGATGTTCTTCTTCCACGATGACTGATTTATTTTATGACCAAAAACAAATAAACAAAATAAAAGGGTAATTTTAGACAAAAGGTTTACCAAGTAATTGTGAACTTCATAATACCTCCTAGAGAACCAAGAAGTACAGGTAGGAAATCTCCCTGAATGTTGTGTTCGGTGTATCACAAGTTACAAGGCAGCCAACTTGGTTCACTATGTATGGATAGCAACCTAAAGTTTTCCTCCCAAATATAGTCAAAGGTACGTGGAGGCCCAAGTCCGTATTAGCATTGTCTAATGCGAAACTGCGTAGTGAGAGCACCCCCTTATACTTTTCGTACTAGAACACCGCCCTATATACCCGAAGGTACGTGGACGAGCTCTGATATACTTACGTATGTGGAGTGAGGTATCACACTCAGAATGTATCGCAGACAAGTTAGTGACAGTTGTTATGTTTAACAACGCCAGAGCACGTCTATAACCTAGACCTTCTAAATGTTATCGTTAATGTTCCAATGCCTTCTTAGGTAAATTGATGTAAATTTTCTGTTGATCTTGTTTAAAATTTGTCTTTAAGTTTCACCACGTGATGTGATGGAAATTCCTAAAAATGCAAACTAAAATGATAAGAAAACTTTCAATTTAGCTTTTTCAATGAAAATCCTAGCTACTAAGGGAAAGAGTAATCAGTTTTAGAGCAAACAACAAAGAGCACAAACTAAAATGTAGCTTTAGTAACATGTTCCTATGCAACACACACAATTCACTATATGCACATGCATGTTTTTCTTTTCAGCTCCCTTAATGTGAATGCAAGAAAGGAAAATATATGCATCAAATCAATAAAACAAATGTTTCTTCTTTGATAAATGAGGAATTTAACAACAATTTCTCTTTTAGGAAAAATGAAGAATGGAACTACAATTTTTCCTACAAGAAACAAAGAATGAAACAACAATTTCCTTTATGAAAACAAATGGATCTAATGCAGAAATAAAATACTTGTAATTTGATTTTCCAATGATAAAGAAAAACACTAAAGAGACATTGAACAAATTTACTTTTTAAAGGAGGAAGAATATGGAAATTTTACTGGTCTCTAAGAGGTATTAGACAATTGAGAATATAACAAACAAATGGCTGAGAATGATAGTAATGACAAATTTGAATGGAATTTGGTTGGCTAAGGGGGCAACACAGTCTCTAAGGGGAGACTTTGCATTGCAGTGCAACCCTGAGTGGGAGACAGTGCATTGTAGTGCACGGTGTCTTGACCAGCAGTGCGTTGGGCACAATAGAGATTGAAAAATAAAGCTACATAACACACTTCTAATGCAATTATTTCATTCAAATGTCTAATAACTGAAAGTAGATGCTACTGATGAGGATAAGCAGAGGCAAAAACACTAGGAATGATAGGATACTCCCCAGTGAAGTCACTATTTTGTTATGCGGAATTGTGATCTACGGATAAACCAAATTCCCTAAGTGTGGTGCTAGTCACTTAGAACAACAGAGGAAAGAATTTACTATCACTTTCTCTAAAATAGGCAGATATGCAGAATGGTGAAAGAACCTACTTGTGATCCAAGTGCTTCTCTTTATCCTTTTATCGTTGTTGTTGTCGCCCTCAATCCAACTCAGATCGCCAGATCGATTCCTGCAAACACAAACAAAGAACAACAAACAACATGCAATATACAGATATCTACTTATCTTACTCAATCAAATCGATTAGATGTGAAATATATATATCATTCAAGAATCCATTGCACAATAAATAGAGACATATATATGGGAAAATGAACAACAATCTTTATTAAAGAGTAGAAGGGGGGGGGGGGGGTTGCATAACCAATGATCGATTTGTTGCCACCAGCTCCAGCTTCATCCTAGCCTCATCACATCCAACATCATACCATCAGCGTATCAGTACTTTCACTCTCTCAAATGAGAATCCAACAACATTTCTTTACCAAAATTCTTCCCTCCCTAGCACTAGAATGAGTGCTCAGCTTGTAGGGAAGTTGATGGTAGTTTCTCAATGAATGACTTTCTAATAATAGGCAAGACATGTTCCCAAGATTAGAGGTGTTAGATGGACACTTGGATTAGAATTTTGACACATATGGACTCTTCTAGAAGGCACTGGCCATGTGGAGATTCCCGGAACAATGAGAATTCTGCTTCCAGGTGTCCAACGCACTCTTGAATGTCAAGAAGTGGATTGCAGTGCATCCTTGAATGGATGATCTTGCATTTCAACACAATTAGTCCCTTTAGAGGTTGCGTTGGTGAGTCAATAAGTGATATAACATATACTTCAAACCTTGGAAATCTCACAATAGAAGCCATGAATGAATTGTTCTTCTCTTAGGGCATATAACAACTGAAATATAAGGGGATGATAGACCCTATTTCATTGGTCCTAGGGATGATGTCCAGTTTGACCAGGTCATGGGGGATGATGCCCAAATTGACCTATAACAATCCTCATTATTGACTAATTTAACTAAAACTAAAACTAAAAATAAAGATGTTATTGCTTAAGTGACTTTGAAGATAGTAATCCATCATACCTCTTATTGGTTGCAATTACTACACAAACTCCTTGCCCTATTGCATAACCCATTATTTCCTCATCCTACTCTTCCTCTTTTATGAGATGGCTCTTTTCTCTAGTTGATAGGTGTTAGGTGGATTATAGGTTTTCTAGTCGACATTCTAAGCTAATCTACTCACTTATTTATTGTAGTAATTCGTCCTATCCCCTATCACCTAGGGTATTTTGTGGGACTCTCTCTTTCCTACCTCATATGCATGTATGTGAATTGCGATTTTACATGTAATGTCAAGAATGTTGCAGTAATCTTCATATACTGTGAAGAGACTAAATTTTTTTTCTCATGAGGCTTTTGTGGAGGAAGTTCACAATGTAAACCTAAAAATTGTTATGCATACCTTCAATATGAGAGAATAATGTATGGACTGTAAAGAGACCTTTTTAATGAAATTTCACTCATTCAAGTATTAATGAGTAATTCTAGATGGTCTTGACTACATTGTCCTAAAGATAGGTGAATTGAATGCAAATGGTTTCAATTACATTACCCTAAGGATAAACCTTTATTATAACTTTAGGTTGATGGCACTCCCAAAAAATTTCACCATCAAATAATTTTTACATAAATCATACTATCAAAAAAATTTAAAAACTTTTAGAAACTCTATTTTTTATGATATGAAATAATTAAATTTCAATTAAATTTTTAAAAATTATTGCATAAAATTTTACCAAACTATAATCAATATCCAACTAACTCAATATCAAATATAAAATACTCATGCTTAAAAAAAAAGATAAAACAAACACAAATTTTAACATTAATTTAGAAAGCTAAACTTCTATAAAAATCTAAATAACGCAAATTAAACTTACCTGGCAACAAGATAAAGCCCCCATAAAATCTAAATAACACAAAATAAACTTACCTGGCAACCAGATAAAACCCCATAAAATCTAAATAACACAAATTGAACTTACCTTGGCAATAAGATAAAGCCTCCCTAAAATCTAAATAACACAAATTAAACTTACCTTGGCAACAAGATAAAGCCCCCAAAAGAATGATGGTAATAGGCCTTTATTGAAGTGAACATGCATTTAACAATTCTTAATTCAACATCTTCACTTCTAATGGTAATCTACTTTAATGCCTTAGTTTTGCTTAGTCTTTCTCCCTATCCTTTAAGTTCTTAGAGCTCAACAATAGAGTTTAGTTGCTAGTCTACTGGAAGGTACATTGCATCTTGGACTTGACTTAGAGTTAGAGGGTGTTATGTGTTATGGAAAGTTCTTGAGACTCCGCCATCATGGGTTTCTAAAAATAAAATATGACATTCAAAGTGGTATACATTATTTGAATTTACAATGTTTTAGGTGTTATGGAAAGTCTTTGATCCCATGGGTTTTCTTTAATAAAATAAAATTCAAAGTTATATATATATATATATATGGGTTTTTCAATAAAATATAAAATTCCAAGTTATATGGGTTTTCTCAATCAAATATAAAATTCCAAGTTATGCATAAAACTTATATAACTTGCATGATGGCATATTCAAGTTTATTAAAAGCCTTGCATGATGGCATCTTCAAGTTTATTGAAAGCCTTGTCGGTAGTTTAAAAAAAAAGTCATGCAAGAGCCTTAATATTTTTTGGAGGGTGGGGTGGGTTATTGCAAAGTATTATTCAAACCCCGTTCCTCACCAATGGGGATATGTATTGATGGCATCCAACTATAAACCATAATTGTTCTTTTCACAACACATGAGAAACGTGTCCTCCTTATTCAAGCACTTTACCGAAAGATCCATAGTTGGTCCACTTGCCCTTTTAAATGAATATGTAGAATCCCCTCAAACAACATTAGAAGTTAATGTATGATTAATAAGTATTTATTAAATTTGCAGACTTTAGGTCTAGTCATTTCATATGTAAGCAATGAGGTCATTAGCAAAGGGCCCACCATTCTACCATGAGTCACTTGCATGTCATTGATTTGGGACTTACCAATTTGTCAGGCCCCAATGATGGTCATGAAATCTAGTGGAATATGCTTTCAAAAATGCCCAAAACATAACACATGCATGTTGATTCATAAAGTAGTAGTTGTGGTTGGACTTGCATATGAATATCCTCTTTCCCCAAAATTAATAAAATGCATTTGTTTGTGGATGGCATGATTCCTCATAGCAAGTCTTTGTCTTTTCAATGAACAACTAGTGGTGTAATCATAATGTCATGTGTGGAACCCACATGACTCGTGAGGATTCTGTGATTGCACTATAAATACTATTTATCATAAAGCACCTTTAAGTAGAAGGCTTAATTTTGTGTTTATGATGGTGTATATAGTAATTAGGAGGCTTAATTTTGGTTTTAATGATGTTTAATTAGAAGCTATTTATCATAAAGCAACTTTAAGTAGAAGGCTTAATTTTGTGTTTATGATGGTCTATATAGTAATTAGGAGGCTTAATTTTTGTTTTAATGATGTTTAATTAGAAGATTTAATTTTAATTTTGTCTATTTTAAGTAGAAGGCTTAATTTTGTCTTTATGATGGTTTATATAGTAATTAGGAGGTTTAATTTTGTTTTTAATGATATTTAATTAGAAGATTTAATTTTAATTTTGTCTTATCATGCTTATAGAGTAATTAGTTGTTTTGGAATTTTGAATTTTAATTAAGTTTATTTTAATATTTATAACTCGACTTGGAATTTGGGAAAGGAGATTAAAAAACCAGTATTTTAAAAATAATAATTAAAAAATAACTCAATCATATCAAAACTTAGTTCAAGGAGTAAAAAACAAATAAATAAAGGGGACTCGTTTATAGTTTAAATAACTTAATAAATGATTAAGACTGGGTGATGGAGTTTAAAAAAGATAAAGTGAAAAGGAGATATTTATATAGTAAGTAGTTACTTATGTGCTTTAAGTTTATTAATTTCAATTTAATATTTACGATTTGGGAAAGGAAATATAAAAATGTAAAACATATTTTTTAAATAATTTTAAAAGTTTTAATTATATCAAACTTTGATTGAAGCGATTTATATATATATATATATATATATTCCCGGGTTGGTGTTGAAAGTAAAGTAAGACGAAAATAAGATGAAAAAGAGTATAAAGTTAGATGAAAATAATGTTTTTTCTAAATATAAATTAAATTTAAAAGATTTTTTTTCCATTTGTGGATGATATTTTTTTTGTACATTTATTAATATAGATAGTTGAATTTAATATTTGTTGTTATTCCTTGATGGGATGTGTTATCACGGTGCCATTTGGTGGCGGTGCGTGAGGGAAGGACAGGCCTATCGCCACACACCAATGAATAACATTGATCGCCTTCGCACGAAAGTGGTTATGGTGCCTTGGAAGGAACACTACCGTGGCGGGAGGAGAAGCATATCAAGAATATTGGGCAGGCAGAACACATATTGCAACGTTTGGGCGATGGTGAAAGTTAGCTAGGAGGTACCATCATGTGTTGTGGTGTTTGCTCTCAAGTTATGGCTTGAGCCTCATGCGCAAGGTGCGTGTTGGCAGGAGGGGGAGGCAGAGATTTGGGGGTGGTGGCGCATGTGTCTGTGGGATTCCGGTAGTTTGGTGTATGCGATGCAGAGTGCTGTGGTGGAGGTGAGTTCGATTAGGTTGGCGATGAGGAAGGAGCCCAATTGAGCATGCCTACTGTGGAATACTCGGTTCGTTGTGAGGAAGTGGTTTGAGGTGGTAGTGGAGGAGACAGGGGAGTGGTGTTGGTGTAGTCTCAGGAGGCACTCTGATTCAGCATCGGCCTGGTGCTCCCGCCGGTATAGCTTCATTTCATTCATAAGAAGGAGTGGGGATTTGGTAATTGGGACAGTGGTATTCTCTTGCGAGCCAGAGGGTGCTGGTGGCTGGATGAGGGGGACTGGTCTGCACACACCATTTCAATTCAAGGGACTGCATCCCGTGCGGGAGACCGAAATTCCAGCCTGGTAGAAGCGAGGCGTGAGAAGGGAAGGTACATGCCAAGGCAACGTGGACGTGCACACAGAGGCGATATCGGGCGCAAAATGGAGGAAAGAAGGTCGAACGGGGATCCGAGTTTGGATTCAGAGTCCACGAAAAGTTAACACTCTGTGGCAGCAATGGCGGTATCTCCATTCTGGTCGCCAGGTCAAGTCGACGCTCCAGTCGCCCTGGATGTGATTTCAGTCCAATTGCAGCATATTCATCTCAACTTGGCCAACATGCGGGAGCAGATGTTGTGTAACCATAGATTTAACTTTATAATTAAATTTTTTAGAATTATTTTATTCCATCCCCAAATATTTAGCAAAAATGAGTTTACTAATATCTTACTAAATCTAATAAACCCACTAGAACAAACACTTACAAATGAAGTTCAAACCTATGTAAGGAAAATAACAATCTCTTCTTTACTCCTTGAATTAATCCCAGTGATATAAATATAATATTTGTTATTATCGAATTAGTTAAATACTCAACCATATTGGTTACAATCAATTGAGTTAACTTTTTTATTAAAATGTTTAGAAACATTTTTTCCATTTTCAAGCACTTAGTAAACATGAGCTTACAAATATCTAACTAAATCCAATTAAACCATTAAGACAAACATGTAGCAAATGAAATTCAAATTTAAGTAAGAAATAACGATGATCTCTTTTTCAGTGCTTGAATTAGATCCAAGTGATAAAAATATTAAATACATTATTTCATAATGTTATAATGTTTAAATTTAGTTGGGGTTGGAAGAACCTGAAGAACTAGTTTAGTATTAAGGAGCAACTCTACAACAAAACGAATCATGCACCTCTAGTGAATCTAAGCAGCTTTCCATGCACTACTAATATTATTGACATTTCCTCTTAATAGTTTTAGTTAACTTATAATTTTTTTTATAGTACTTGGAATTTACTAATAGTGTGACATAATGTTTTTCGTTATGATAAAAGACATTAGTTTTTGTCCTCATTATTGACATTTCTTCTTAATAATTTTGGTTAACTTATGACTTTTCTACATTACTTGAAATTTACTAATAATATAACATGATGTTTTTCATCATGATAAAGCATTTTTATTTTATTTTATGTAATTTAATATTAATTTAATAAAAATAAATTATTTAAAAAATAAAAATAAAAATAAAAATATTATAATTATTTTTCAATATATATATAGCCATGATCCAAGATCACCAACCTAAAATGGTGTGAATTCCGATCATTAATTATATAAAATTTTGCTCTTACATAAAGGACAAAAAGATTAGATTCTTTGTACATATTAAAATGAATATCTATATTAATGTTTGTTGAATTAAAGTAAAATTATAAAGCAAATCAATTAATTCTTTATTTTTTCTTAAGATTCAATAAATCTTTTGATTTAAATGGATTTAACAATCATCACTATCAAGTTGGTCTTATAATTCTCAATCATTATTTCAATCATCAAGTATCAAAAAAATAAATTTATATAAGATATATATTTAAATATTAATAGTTAATATTTTGTGAAAATAGAATAAAACCTTTTCATATTATATTTAATCTAATTATAACTTTACAATTAAATTATTGTTATTGTTATTAATTTATTAACTATATTTATTGTTATTGTTGTTAATATATATATATATGAAAAATCGTAATTTTATTATTGAAAACAAAATTACATGTAACACAAGCAAATATTTTTCATGAAGACAGATTCTAAAGTTGCAAGTAACACCTATAGTACATGGGGAGAAAAATTAAGTTTTTCTCCTTTTCTTTTCTTCAACCTTCCACCAAGCACCTTGTGTTGGTGTGGCCTAGAGAAGGACAAGCTATGTGTCTTCGGTATTTGCTCCATTGTCCTTATCTGAATCTGAAGTGTCTGAACTGTGTTGTCTTTTGTTCCCCCTGTATCTGGTGCCCCATTGTCCTTGACCTGCTGATCCAAGGTAATATCAAAGGGGTCTTACATCTCTTGTTCTTTTGCTTTTGGTTCAGTGTTTGTTGGATTGTTCTCATTTGGGATGAGGACATCCTCCTCATATTTTGTTTCCCGTTCCGGTTCATTTGAGGGAAATTGCCATCCTTTGGAGGCTTTCCCAGGTTTCTTCTTTTTTTTCTGTTATCTCTTTTTGCTTCCGTGCATGTATTTTGCAGATGACCAGTATTCCTGCATATTTGGCATCTGAATGTTGTATTTTCAAAGTCAAGATGTTGTGTCCATTTCTGTTGTTTATGTATCAGTTGTATGCATTCTGGCAGCCCTTTGCTAAGGTTCACCTCCACACAGATTCGTGCAAAAGTGTAGATACGCTCCTCCAAGCATTGTGTATATTTATTGGCTGGTATTGGAAATATCCTTGGGAGATATATTAAACATTCCAAAAATGTAGTGGAAGGTTGTAAAGCCGAACCCAAACCGACATTTTGGTCACTTCCATGGTGTTCACGTCGAAATTCGAGAACCAAGGGGCGATGAAAGCCTAGTGGATCCCCAAAACCACGGTCCCTCCTGAAGAATGACTTCTCTGGCTTCTGAAGATGAAAACTTGACGATGAAAAACCCCTTAGAACAGAGGTGGATTTCACATTCCATAGTCCATTTGGTGAATATCCAATGAAAGAGCTCCATTGGTTTGGGCCAGAAGCTGTTAAATCTACAGATTAGCGCTTGTGATTCAAAAGAAGTTTTGTGTTCATCTATCTCTGGCATTTCTATGTTCAATTCTGGAGAATAATTCAGTTGCTCCACAATGTATGGTCTGGTTGCATTATCAACTGGTTCAGTAGGGGTAGCTGCTTTGTTTTTCCCCTGTAAAATGTTCTTGTATGAAGGTCCTTTTGGGGTTTCGGTTTTTAGAGAGCTAGTGCCCCTTACTGATCTTTGAGCTATGTGGTGTTCAGCAGATCCACCCCTCAGTCTCAACTTGAGGATGATGGTGGCTCCACGACGAATAGAGTAATCTTTTATTGTGCCATTATTCTGGAGGGATCTCCCACCATATACTAAGAACTGCAGCTGACTAGGGTAGCCAGATGCTTTGCTAATACTTTGTTTCAGGATTTCCACCCCGTCGTTTTCCTGTGCCCATATTGATATGCAGTTCCCCACAGGGGGCTTAATAAAAATATGAAAATGAGCAAATTGTACCTTGTTGCCAATGATGGCTGTGTGGTTCTCCCTGGGAGTCAGCATTGGTCGCAGAGTCCAAGTTTGCTGAGGGTCTGGTATTTTGGCACAACAGTATAAAAATGTGAGGATCCTAGTGTTGCCAACAAGCCAAGGTCGCAGATTAATATCGTCGCAGCGAGATAACTGTAGCCACCAAGTCTGTAGGGGGCCGCAAGATGCCCTGCACAACCAATATGCCTCCGGTATGCATTTCAGCAGGTTGTCTTGGTTAATCGGCAGCGAATACCAGCTCGCTTTAAAGAGGGCGCCGCCGAGGAAACGAATCTTGCATATGAAGAAGATGCATGGGCCTGTGTTCGATTCCGGACATGTGCAGAGGCCGATAGGGATGCAGGGGGGGCGAGGAGCATCCACAAATAGGTTTCATGGGGCTGTTGGACCATATCAGTGATGCAATATTGACGGGAGGGCGCTTCCCGTCATGCAAGCCATCAATAGAGAAAGCCCAAGGGGCTGCCGTCAAGCTGCTTTGGTGGCCGATGCAGGAAACCCTAGCTACAGATGAAATCACCGCGGAGCTCATGTTGTCCCTTCTCTTGCACCAATCTCTCTCTCTCTCTCTCTCTCTCTCTCTCTCTCTCTCTCTATATATATATATATATATATATATACTTAAAAATTTTCTACATATATTATTAAGTGCAATTATCTAAATATTTAAGAGATCAACAATATAATTGTTATTTTTTTTATAATAAAGTGTCAAATGTCCTCCAAACATAAGTTCCAACTACATATTATATCATTAAAAATGTGTTTTTTGTATATATATATATATATACTTAAAAATTTTCTACATATATTATTAAGTGCAATTATCTAAATATTTAAGAGATCAACAATATAATTGTTATTTTTTTTATAATAAAGTGTCAAATGTCCTCCAAACATAAGTTCCAACTACATATTATATCATTAAAAATGTATTCATTTTTTTTTATATTTCTAGCAAACATTACTAGGTTAAATTTTGAAGAGATCAAAAAGTTTGATTTTATAAAACAATTTCATGTTTGTGATAATCAACATAGAGATGATTTTAAAAAAGCTATATAGTTGAGCCTACTATAGATTTGGGGACCACCAACGTCCCCTTTAGCATATAACTACAATATAGTTAAAGTTAAATAATACATTATAATGTCAATACATCTAGATAACTTACAATTTCAATCTTGTAGAATTAAAAGGGTTCTAGTCGCATTTTCATAAGAAGAATAAAATTTAAGAAGTAAAAAACTCAACTCTAATACAATGAGAGACTTAAAGCCACAACTCATGAAAGTAAGATGTTATCCCTAAAGGGACTCTTTGATCTCCCACTTCTTGTAGCTCTAGTACTCTCTTGAACAACCTATGCGCTTCAAAGTTCCCATTTTTGTAGCTTTGGACAATCTATCAAATTCAACGGTTCTTTTCTGCACATATATGTGTAAAAGTAATGTAAGAAAAAGAAGATTGTGATTGCTCAATGTCATGAAACAAAAACTAAGGCACTTAGCCTAAAATTTCCTTTCATTCATTGGATCACGAGGAAGGAGTCACTAAAAACTTGAAATTGAAAAAGGAATTCAAATATGTGATATGTTGTGTTATCGAACTTTATGAAATTAAAATCTCATTTGATTAAAAATTAGAATTAATAGTTTTAGATGGATCATTACGTAAAATGGTGATATTTTTATTAAATGTGATATTTTTATGAAAGTAAGATGTTGTCCCTAAAGGGACTCTTTAATCTCCCACTTCTTGTAACTCTAGTACTCGCTTGAACAATCTATGCACTTCAAAGTTCACCTTTTTAAAGCTTTGGACAATCTATCAACTTCAACAGTTCTTTTCTGCACATATATGTGTAAAAGTGATGTGAGCAAAAGAAGATTGTGATTGCTCAATGTCATGAAACAACTAAGGCACTTAGCCTAAAATTTCCTTTCATTCATTGGATCACAAGGAAGGAGTCACTAAAAACTTGGAATTGAAAAAGGAATTCAAATATGTGATATGTTGTGTTATTGAACTTTGTCAAATTAAAATCTCATTTGATTAAAAATTAGAAGTAATAGTTTTAGATGGATCATTATGTAAAATGGTGATATTTTATTAAATTAATTTTTTATTAAATATATTAATTTTTGTAAATTAATTGTAGTTGTATAAAAAGTATATATGATTATAGTAAAGATAATTTCAACTAAATCACATGGGTATTAATTTCTTTAGAAATATTAATTAGGTTAAAACTACCTTTTAGTTAAAACAACTTTTTAATTTTACATTAAGATCTAAATTTGTTTTTGTTGAGCTAAAAGTTTATCTTTTTCAAACACAATGAAAAATGTTAACAAATCAAATTTTGACACTTTACAATGACCAAATTCAAATTTTAGCACTTTACAAACCACCAACAAGTGATATAATTTTTCTTGAACAATAGTAATAAATCAATGCACATTCACAAATAATAATTAATAATTATTATCTCACACACACACACACACACACATATATAGACTGTAAGTTAGACATACCAAATAATATATTATATAAAAAAAGTGAGATAACAAGGTGAGTGTCTATGTGTGACTCACACATCACTAGGGAAATCAGACTTCGACCACTTAAAATGTCTATAACTATAATAGAAGCTACTACATTGTGACATACTAACGCAATCATCCCTAACCTATGTCAAATTTAAAACTTCTAATATATACGGATGTGCCCAAAAATATACTGAACATTTTAACTATTTTCCTTAGACTGGGGCAGAGGGAAAGTGACAATATAACTAATTATTCAAAGGGGGAGTCCACCTAATGATTATAAGTCGATTGTTGTCATCATCTAAATATGTAAACTCTAAATTTTCCATTGCTTGGGCCAACTTCGTCACTTTGATGTCCAACTTCTTTGTTTGACATTTTGTTTCATCCAAATAAAGAAGAATTCCTTGTTTCTTCTTCAATCTTTCCACGAGAACTCAACCCATGGTAGTTTTAACTTTCCACTAAATATTGACAAACCACATATACTTGGTATTTCTGGTTCTTGTAGTTCCCATATGTGACAACTCCAAAATTTAACATGCAACTAATTATATCAAATATGTAATTAATAATCAACACACAAACTATTAACAAGCTAGCATAGAAATTTCATAACGCGAGTAAAGACGACTTACTTGTAACAATTATATTCCTTACTTGAGACTCCAAAATGGGACGATATTTGAATCCCGCTAACCACAACAAATTTTTGAGGACGACTCTCCACCCAACCATAAACTCAAC
Source organism: Pinus albicaulis (assembly GCA_034641835.2). NCBI lineage: Eukaryota > Viridiplantae > Streptophyta > Pinopsida > Pinales > Pinaceae > Pinus > Pinus albicaulis. The sequence goes on along the minus strand of CM076581.1, from coordinate 1,244,281,453 downwards.
TACACATAATCTTTCCACAGCTGGCCACCGTCGAGCCCTCAATCAACGTACTACTGCCAGGGAATCCTTTGCCTCACAATATCTTTGTCCCAAGAGAATGGATGAAGGAACGATGAATGAATGAGTCTCATCTTCCTCAATGTCTATTAAATATACCAAACAATGGAAAGGGAACCACATGCACACATTTACTGTGTCAACATGCAACTTTTATTTCTTTATTTTAAGTTTTACTTAATTTAATGTTTCTCTTAATTTAACTTTTTCTTATTTTATTCCTTTTTACTTTTTGTTAACTTTACTTATTTTTATAGTTTTTTTAGTTTAACTCTTTCTTAATTCATTCATTTTTACTTTTGTTAACTTCACTTAATTATTTACTATTTAAAACTGCATATTATTATTTACTATTTTATTTAGAACTTTAGTTTATTATTTTCTATTTTATTTATTATTACTATTATTATTCTCTTTATTTATTCTGTATTTACTATTATTGATTTACTATTTATTTGATTATATTATTTATTTATTTTTATTATATTATATTATATTATTTTTATTATTATTAGGGGACATTACATCATATCATGTATCAATATCCCAACCTATGCAAGAACTTCTTCATTGAAAATGAAACTGCGTTCAATCTAGGCTTCCTTAGTGACTCTCTCTATCTCTTGTTGCATTATTGGAGAAATGTGCTATGGTAAATACATGTAGAGTTGTCAACTGCCTTTTGCACTCTAGACGTGGAGGGCCACGACCCATCCCTTCTTCCTCAATGTTAATGCCTCCCTCTTTCCCTCATTATTAAAAAGTGATGGTGAGAGAGTGAGTCATAGATACGAGGGGAGTGTTGACAACTATGAATAAAGATGAGGGGCTGAAACAGACAACAAGCTTCTTGCGGGGATGGAACATCACAAAACTATAAAAATATATTTTGTATACTATTTTTAACAAATTATGAAAAACTCCCAGCAAAAAAAAATTACAATCATCAAAATTAATTAAGAACTTCATTACAAATTATTATTTTCATTATTAATTAACAACTAAATTGTAATAAATTTTACTACTTTAAAAATGATTAATTATTTAATATTAATAAAACTAAATCATGTATTTAAATATGAGTAGTCTATAGTGCTATTTTTTGAAGGCTTTTATGGTAGTTTTTTCTGGTCTAATTTCTCTAACTTCTGGGAGTAATTTATTGAAAATAGAAGTTTGATGGGTAACCTTGCACAATCCAAGAGTCCTAGGGGTTTTTTTAGGGTGCCGAATCCATATATATAGTAAAAAAACTAGTTTAAATAACACAAATCAAGATTTTACCTCAATTTTTTTCACCAAATTCCAGCACTTGAAACTCCAAAAAATCCCAAAAAACGACTCCATTTAAATAACCTAAAATCTTTATTAAATATTATTATGGTCATCCAATTAACACTAAAATAAAATTGTGCAAACTCCATTGGATGGACATTCCAAGGTGGTTGTTTTCTAATAACGTGGGGACATGTATTCTACTCACTCTTTTATATGCGCATGGTGCAGAGTAGGTAGTCTCCTTCCAATTACAATCCTTAAAGTTGCAACATGCGTATATATATTAAGTCTAGAAACACATCCATTTACATATTCTAAGTTTTCGTTGAATAATTCCTAACTAATACCTTTCCTCTTACTTCCTACTCTCCATTTAGTGTTATGTATGTAATCCCTTTAGCATTCAAATCCCACTTTTAGGAGACCTAAATAGAAATAAAAAATAAATTTAGCATTTCGAGTAGTATTGGGATGATCTCCTTTACATTCTCGAGTGTAAGTGTAGGGTTTACTATCATCTATCTTTCTATGTATTTAAATATTAATTTAATTAATATCATATTAAAATAGAAAAGCATCGTAAGTCAAGTTCATAATGAAATTGTTAAAAATTACTTTATCATTATAAAATTAAATTAAAAGTAAAATTAAATTTTAATAGATTAATATAAGATAAAAGTAAAATAATAATATTTTACTAAAATAGAAAACAATTGTAAATCAATTTAATACGTAAACCCTTAAAAAGTAATTCACAATTATAAAATTAAATTTTAATATAAAATGTAATTTACATTGTAAGTCAATCTCATAATTAAATCATTAAAAATTACTTTATAATTATAAATTTTATTTTTAATAAATAAATAAATATAAGATAAAGGTAAAATAATAATATTTTATTAAAATAATTTTTTAATAAAAATATTAATATAAATTGAAATTTACATTGTAAGTAAATTTCATAATTAAATCATTAAAAATTATTTTATAATTATAAAATTAATTTTTAATAAATAAGTTAATATAAGACAAAAGTAAAATAATAATATTTTATTAAAATAAAAACAAGCTGTAAATCAATTTAATAAGTAAATTCTTAAAAAGTAATTCACAATTATAAAATTAGCAAAAAAGTTAATATAAGATGTAATTTAATAACAAAGTGAAAAACAATTATTTTATTTTATTTTAAAATAAAGTCATAAACTTTTTTCAAAAGTGTGAATTTTTTTTCTCAAATTTTCATAATCCTATAAAGACTAAATCTTATATTAATTTAATATATTAAGATTAAATCTTATATTAATTTAATATAATAAGACTAAATCTTATATTGATTTAATATATTAAGATTATATATATTAAATGATAAATTAAATTAAGTAAATAATATATATATATATATATATATATATATATATATATATATATAAAAGCTTGGCAGAGTATATCTTCATTATATCTAATATATCACCATCAAAGAGTGCTTTAAAAAAGCATTGGTCTCTCCAAAATTTTTTGGACAAAATACACAAATATTTAATAACAAGTTGTTGAGAGTAAAAACAACACCATTTATAAGATAGATATTTAATATAGGCATTCATAAAATCAGTTATATATGGACAAAAAATGGCAACCATGGTTACTAATAAGAATGTAGTTGGGTCTAATCAAAATAAGGCTAAACAAAGGAAGAAAACATGAATCTATAAGGTATACAATTGTTTGAAAAGTGAGTATAGGAGAATAAAATTACCAAATGGATAAAGTATGTGAAAAGTCATATATAAAAATATTAGAAAAGGAGAAAATTAGTAAAGAAAACTTGTTTAAAAAATTCAGAATACTACAACATATCTTCAAAAGAGATCAAATTACAAAACTACTTAAAACTTAATATCCTATGATGTAAAGAAACATGTAGTAATACAATTATGAACCAATTGACATAGGTTAAAATATGTAATAGGAAGATTTAAACAACATAAAAACCACTAGGAGAAGAAGTCATATAGTTCAACATATTTTATACAAAAATTTGAAAATCAACCGATTTAAAGTGAATATATTAAATTTATTTGAATTCATTGAATTTAAAGCTAGTAACTTTATTTTGTCTCAATCTAATAAAAATTATTGCTTTAAATGAATATGAGTTATATTCCTTATTACAAGTAAGTAACTATCTTGTATGTGTCTCTTCTTGGAATGGTCAAGTAAGCCACTATCCTTTATGTGTGTCTTCTTCAAATGATCATTAAATGGGATGCCTTGGCATTGTGTCTTCTTGAAATGGCCATTAAATAGGATACAATGAAATGTGCTTTACATTTGCAAGTACCTCCATCAAATTAATGCTCCTTATACCCCTCATATTTGTTGAAATATGTGCTCAATATGCCTCCATCAAATGTACGCTCTTTATACTCTTTATATTTGTTGAAACATGTGCTCAATATTGGTGGTAATGGTAGTTGGAATGATTTTGTGAATGCCTTGTTAGTCCCCATAATGGTTATTCCATTGTAGCTATGCCTTCACCCTTCCATTCCAGGTGTTTTTTCACATTATATTGGTGGTAATGGTCGTGGGAATGATTTTGTGAATGCCTCATTAGTCATCATAATGGTTATCCCAATGTAAAACTATGCATACACGCTTCCACAATTCTAGGTGCTTCTTCACATTTTATGAATGATGCTTGAGATAAATGTTGTTGGATTACATGTACTCCTAATATAGTGGAACTTATCGAACTTAACCCATGACCTCTCAATAATTTATACTTTGAAATGAGGTAGTTCAAACCAATTGAGCTCTCTCTCTCACACACACATGCTCATTGACTGACACATGCACAAACACATATGTACATAGTTCAACGGGTTAGCTCAACCAATTGTTGCCAATGTTGTCGGGGATTTGACGAGTTCTATATGTTGTCACGGATTTGACTAGTTCTGTGCAAGCAGATGCCTAATTATTCCTTGGGTAAAGTGCACCATTTTTTTTTGTGAAGTAGTTTGAGTTCACTAGAGATTACACCAGGCTTGACCTTTGGCTTGAGAAATCGCGACCCAGGGGCATCTAAACCATCAAAATCACTCGGGGATTGCACCCGGCCCGGGCCACACCAACACTAAGAAAACTGGGTTTAACTTGTCTCCTCTCCCTAGCACAACTTCCGTGAAGTTTGATCCTTGGTCGCCCTTTTGGTGATACCCATCCTCAACCGATTGTGCTAATGAGACTTGACAAAGTGCACCAATTTGTATCAGCATATTTACGAGATATTTTATTCATAAATATAAAAAAACATACTTGAACTTTTTTACAAAATTTTCTAATAATTATATATGGATAACCAGTTAAAATAGCATTAAAATGGTTAATTCAAAAATTTAAATAATACACATATAATATAATTCCTAATTTAATCAATCAAATAATTTAATAAAATATATTTATTATTTTTTTACTGATTTAAATTCATTTTTAAATGTATTTTTATTTTTATTTTATTTTATTAAAATTTATTTATTTTTACTTATTTAAATACATTTTAAAAATCTTTTCATATTTTCTTTTACTAAATTCAATATTATATAATGTATCTCTAATAAATTCAATATTTTATTATATATGTGTTTTCCAATATGTAAACCAAAATCTCTTATTATATTTACTTATTTAGAATCTACTTTTTAATTTTAACATATTCTTTTCGAAATCTCAATTTTTTAATATTTATCTATGTTCTTGTATGCAATTAATAAACCAAAACATGTTATATTTACATTTTATTTTCGCATTGGCTTAGAATCTTCCATTTTTATTTTAATATATTCTTTTCCAAATCTCATAAACTAGTTTCATATCTCATAAACAATTACACTTAACTTCATCACAAAACAACCTCTAGTAATATTTACTAGAAACTAATTCAATCCAAACATCACCATACAATATCAATATTATTTCTCGAAGGGTCATTTTACACTAGCCCACAGATAAAATAACTTTGTTACTTTGTTTAAACCATAAACTAAAGTGAACCACTTTTTAGCTGGGGATTGCTTCCCTTAGCCCACATTCAACAACTTTGTTTAATCCATATACTAAAGTGGATCACTTTGTAGATGTAGACTACTCCCCTTAGCCTACCTTCTCCATTTATACTAGCTTAACCTTTTTCTAGAATAATCTTTGCTTAAACTATACACTAAAGGGAATCACTTTTTAGGTGTGGATTACTTACCTTAGCCTAGATTCCCCATTCATATGAGGTTAAACCTTTTTCTAAACCCATCATATTCATTATGGGGACTACTTACCTTAGCCTACATTCCCATTCATATGAGGTTAAACATTTTTCTAAACCCATCATATTCATTATGGGCTGGCTTAGGTTGATGATCATTTAGTCAAATTTAGAATCCTCTTAATATTGACCAAGGAATAATAGTGGTTGTGGTTAGTAAAAACTTAAAAAAAAACTTTAAGGGGAAGTGAAAATGAATGGATCATCATGGAAACATTTACTCATACTTAAAAAAAACCCTTAAAAAATGTGCTCTTAGTTGGTGGAGACTTGCTTTCTCAGAGAGCCCGACAAATGCAGAGTCATGGACTTTCACCTTTACCTCTATTGCAAGTATTTTATTGGATACTTTTGGAAGATGTGATTTGAAAAGTGACCACACACTTAAGTAAAAATTGTAACCCATTAACTTCAGTAATAGAGCGTAAGCAGATCTTACTTTTATAATCACATTCCCAAAATGAAAGTCCTGTGAATGTCCAGTAAACATCAAGCTATATTTGAAACTTTATATGGAATCAAACTATGGCCTACGCATATAGTTTTTTTTTGTCTGCGTGTCATACTGGCCGCTGCCCCAATTCCATTGCACAACACCAATTTTTATACCATGAAAAGACAGCATCCGTAACAGCCACTGATCTTAAGAGAAAACGTTTTACTCTCTGCAAATCCTGGTATGAAATCAGCTTCCATTAATCTTAATGATGAGATCGTAAAAATAAGACACAAAGTTTATTATCTGCAACCTCAGTGGATGTCAATTCCAGTCACATCAATCCCTCGCATCCACCTCCAATTGTCTCTGGAAAGACGTTTGGGTGGGGCGTAGGGGTGTCAGTGCACAGAGAAAAGTGGCCTCAGAAATCCCTTAAAAGGGCATGCAGGGCTCCTTGCAACCTCCCCCTTCCCGCTTCCCTTCACTTCTTTCCTCCGAGTGCCTTGCCAGGCTGCCCTGTTCATTGGATTCCTCTCTTTCTTCTTTTCATTCCCTGAGCTTTTGCTTCGCTGTAAGCAAAATTTTGACTTTCTCTCCATTGTTCATGCAAGGTTTTGCTTCGCTGTAAGCAAAATTCCGAGTCTCTCTATCATTCTTTATCATTCGGGTGATTTTGCAGGGAGGAATTTGGGATCTCAGTCTCTGGCAGCTCTGTTTTACTGATTAAGCTGCCAAATCTCGTTTGGGTGGTTTACCTCATATATCTATTCTGCAAATTTTTGGCCTGCAGACCATTTTATTTTGGGTCACCAAGTTCATTTGGGTTGGCTGGAATCTGCCATAGGCGGATTTCTGGGCCTGTTTTTTCACTCTTCGGCTCAAAATCTGCTGTTTATGCTACTGAAAGTAAGTTCTCACAGTCTTTTTTCATCTCATCTCAAGTAGGTCTGTTGAAATCTGTTATATTTTCTGCATAGAGTGAGATTTCACAGGCGGGATACTTTTGTTGGTCTCTTAAAATTTGTTTCACTGGTTTTCTAAGCTCAAATCCCTTGTGGGTTTGCGTTTTTTGACCTTATTCTGTGCCCAGGCTAGTTTTTAGGCTCAAAACCCCACCCGGGGCAGTTTAAAATCGCCGTTTTTCGCAGAATACCATGTCATCTAGGCTTAATCCATCTCAATCCGCTTAAATCTGCTGTTCAGGTGGCCAATTTTATGTGGAACCTTGTTCTACTGCTCTTCAAAGACTAGAATTTAAAGCCCACAGTCCAGTGGGTCGTTTGGAAATTACATTATTTATGTTTAATTTCTGTACTAGGTCCGACCCATCTCTTTTGGCCTGGATCTGCTAGTTATTTCTTATCCTGGTCTTACTAAATTTGCAAAATCTTTCTTCACGCGACACTGATTCTGTAACTTGAACCCCTTTCCGGGTGTGGTGATTCAGGGCTTCCGAGAGAAATCTTGTCATAGTTGCCATTTTTACCTGCACATGACCTTCATTTTATAAACTTGGGTCTTGTTTTGGCGTGGGGATTGGAATTACTGAACTAGAACCGTAACAGGGGCCGCTGGTGTGGATTTGGGCTTGAGAAATTTACGTAATGGGATTCCCGGCAGAATACTCTGGGTTTATTATCTCCAAAATACTATTCAATGCAGTCTTTTTGCTGTCAACAATCAGAAATGGCATATGTTGGTTCCTCAGATCTATAGGGTTGGCTGATTTCCTGGAGTCCGATGCCACATGGCCTGATCTGCCAGAAAATTCAGTGGATGCTGCTTCCAGCGTTTCTGCGGAGATGATCAGAAAGTGCCTTCCTGTTATAGAATATAGCATGTTAGCAGACAGATTTGGGGAATCTGATGCGGTTACTTGTGCCGTTTGTCTCAACGAGTTTGAGAACGCAGATGAGATTCGCCAATTGACGAACTGCTGCCACATCTTTCACAAAAATTGCTTGGACAAATGGCTTGAACACGACCAGAAAACTTGCCCTCTGTGCAGATCTTGTTTAATGTCGGAGGTGGTTGAGGAGGAGGTAACAGAAGAGTCCTGGGCTGTGGAACGGTTGTTATACTTGTTTGGGGAGGATTTAGTGTTTCAATCATAGCATTCAGCCTTTAATAAACACACTCTTTTGGTCATTTTTACTGTAAAAGAGTTAAAAGCTAGTTATGGCATAGCTAGGTCGCAGAAAAAATTGACTAGTATGGCCATTTTTACTGTAAATACAGCATAGACTCTGTTAGTTGTATATAGAGTGACAGGTATATGTAGCATCCGGGCCGGGGAATGGGGATTGGTGTTAAATATGGTGCCTTTTTGAGGCTTGAGGTTCACAATGGACTGCAGGTTTTGGCACCATAGAGGAATATGTTTAAGGTTTAGTGTAAGGATCAAGCTGTTTTACACTAGCATCTGTAATATTGTGCTTTAAGAGAAATTTCAACACATGTAAATGGAATCATTGGTGGGGAAAATTCGTTAGAGATTGTGAGTTTCATCTGCAGGCAATTTATCTTATCTAGATTTATGTTCATTTTATTGAGCTGCCCATTCAAATTGCTGATACGTGCCATTTTCTTATCTTATGTACACACAATTTTCTGAACCTTAAAGTTCCTCAAAAGCATGACGCTGTAACATATTATTGAATACCTTCAATTTAAGTAAAAATGTATTAGCTTTGGAATATCAAATAGGCCATACATACTGTATTATTTACAGAAAACCCATGATCTGTCACAACTACAAAAAAACACAACGATAAAATCACAAGATCCCTGTGAGGGGAATCATAGGCAGATAAACTCTGATGATATAAAATTCATAAATGGGTAGTTTGGGCCTCCCAATCCAGGTGAGAACTTGGAGGCCCTCCAAGCCACAGCAAGAACTTAGGTCCTGAATAAGGCGTTTGAGCCTTGAGCTTTGCCACCTCAAAATAAAAAGTTAAATTTGCAAGCCGAACATATCAGTCTTTCTTCGTGATTGCAATTTGAGGAAGGAGATTTGACAATTGAAATTGATCAGAAGGGCATTGTATGCTTCAAAAACAGACATTAACAAATACAAACTCTATTTCTCAGGCGTCTGAATTCTGTTTTATGTAAGCTTCCGCCATAAAACCATTAATTGACTTTTTGTTGGCTTTGATTAGGACAGTTGTTTCATATTTTAAGTTGCGGGCTACATCTAATTCTGGTAAGACTGTAAGGTTGTTTGAAATGACATCATGAACATATAAAAGATACCGCATACTGACATTAATTCTTACATGTTGATCACATTGGTAGGGTATCACGGCTAAACATCCCTGAAAACAGTGTTTTCTGAAGGAAATCGCTTACATAAATTGTTATATCTTTTTAAGAGGTTTACACGGGATTGATATTCTAGTAGGATGAGATTGAATTGAATGTCTTTGAAGATGCCCAGGTTAGAAACTTGTGGTTTATGTGAATAAACACCAATTGGAAGTTTTGCTCAAGTACCATCCCTAGAAGCAGTCTATGGCATCTGTATCTCTTTGTTTGAGTCAATTATGGCAGCGATTGCGGACTGTTTTGTCTTATGATATCTGTATCACTATGTGTAAATTAGGGTTTGCATGGTCTGAATGGTATGGCATGTTTGTGCATTTAGTTTGGAGTAACCCAACACCATCTCAATGGTATGATATGTCTGTGTACTTGTTCTTGGAGTTACCCAACACCATCTCAATGGTATGGTATGTCCATGCGCTCAGTTTGGAGTAGCACAACACCATCTCTAATACCAAGATGTAGGGTACAGTATCCAGTGCCCTACTTCATGCGAATATCTGAAATAAAATTTTCATCCAAGAATACGTGTTTTACCAAACTCACTGTCTTTTTTCCTTAGTTTGACATGGTTCCTTATCATACTGTTGTCTAAAGGAATCATTTGGTGTACATTGCCCAAGTAGCCAATTAATGGTATGATATTGCTGTATCCTCAGTGTAGGGTAATCCAACACCATGGTCCATCTATAAAAGGCAGTCTACCATGCTGCTGAGCAGTTTGTGTTGGATGCGGTACAATGCCACTGTCGTATAGGTTGCGTTGTGTGTATGTGACAACGCACACACAACTTGTGGTGGTATTAGACATTTCAGTGTAGTGATTGGATAGTTTTTGCAGGAATGGGAGATTATAGGTACATTCTAATTCATCAGTTTTCCTAGCAAAGAAGCCCAAAAATCTTAGTACTAGACTTAGGAATAACGTGACTACTAATTGTGTAAATAAATTGAAGACTCTAGATGCGAAAGAGGGAGTGGAAAAGTGGAGTTTGCTTTGCTGCTTGAAACTTTTTTAAGTGCGGCAAAGCTGTCTAATTTATGATCTTGTAAGATTCAGTTATCTTTGTCAAAGTAGCATGAACGTCTTGCTTTTTCCCACTTGCCCATGGTATTGTTGGTTTGAAAGGATATGATTAGACATAACAAAGGGAGAAAAGCATTGATAAGGATATTTATTCATGCATTAAAGTAAATTGTATGTGGGAAATCCATCTTGAAATAGATGATTAGCTTTTTATGATTGATTTATGAATTCTTTTGGAGGTTTAGTAAGTCCTGCAGAAGGTCACATCTTAACAGATGCTTTCTGTTTGAATGGTCATTGTCATACAGATATCTTCCCCACTGGGCATCTTGCACATGATGCATAGTCGAAGATGGGTGCCTCACAAAGGATGGATGGTTGAGAATGGGAGGAGTTTCTGGCCGCTCTGTACTGTGTAAGTTTGATCTAACCTGTTTTGGTTAATGTGCTTTGTCAATTCTATTACATAAAAAAATGTACAGTAATGAGAGCATACAGATAGGCTGTTGCCACAATGTGGATTAATGACCTTGTAATACTGTGCTCCAAATCGAAAACCCAAAGCATAAAAAAACTTAAGCAGCTGCATGAGCATAGACCTAAAAGGTAAAACCTTACCTTTACAAAACACTGGCCATCATATGAGGGAGCATCATGCGCTTGACAGAGAAACCAAAACACAAACCATCTGTTTACTACTGAGGCAACTTGTAAAGGAGCAGCATGTACCTGACAGAGAAACCAAAACACAAACCATCTGTTTACTAACTAAGGAAACTTGCAAAGGAGCAGCATGTACCTGAGAAAAAAAAATCAGAGATTTATTCCCATAAACTGCCAAAAGGGTGTGCAGGAAAAACACACATACTCCATTGCATAATGAACAATGTTATCAGAACCAGACCGAACTGGTCAGAACCAGCCGGTCCGACTGGTTGGAGGGCAAAACCAATTCGGACCGGTGAACCAGATCTTTTTTGGCTGGTTCGGTACCGAGCTGGCCTGTTCTTGTACAGAACTGGCCAGTTTGCTACTGATCTTGCCTTTTTTTCATTGAACTGGCTGGTTCAGCCGAACTGGCTGGTTTTATACAATGCTATGATCTATCAAGGACCCCTTGAATGCAACTTTTTTAAGTAATGATTTATGACTGGGGAAGCCTGGTATTTGACCATATTGCCCTACTAACGCTATGCAATTAGTGGTAATGTTAAATTCTTAAAGTAAAAATGAAAAGGAGAATGTCACTTTTTAATTTAATTTTTAACATTATCATGAATTGACTTGGGATGTTTGAGAGTTGTTTCAAACTCATTGGATTTCATATGGAGAAAGTAAAATTGTAGATCCCACTCAAAATCCACTAGGCATAACAGCTTTTTAGGATTTCAGGATTTGGGGGGATTGCAATGTTACCATTGGATTTTGTCTTGTATGAGGGGATGAAACTAGCATTTAATCAAGAGCACCAATCCGTCTATGTACCTTGATGTTAGTGGCATCGATTGTAAAACTCCTCTATGATGATCCTACTAAAAATGTAGTCATCACTGAAACAAAATCTTGAATTGACATGCTAAGCATTTTCTATCTTATTTTAGTGCTTGGAGGGTGATATTGATGACGGAGATCCCAATATAGGCAAACATTTTGATGATATGTAGGTATTTGTTGTAGCATGAATTTTTTTGGGTGGTAGAGGCCATCTAGGGCCTGTTTGTTGATGCCCAAGCTGCAATAAGCAAAACAAGAGTGAAACCCTCTACGGGTAGCACATAGAGAGTTGAGACCAAATGACGAGTTGAATGAACTGGATCCTCCCATTATCCCATAGCATCATTGCAATCTTCTCCAGAGGACACCATAGCAGCGCCCATATCTGCAAGAGGGAACCGAGAAATAGCAAAAGGCCACTACAAATTAAATGCAGGGCCTAAAGATAACCTGTCAACAGAAAAATCTACCGTCATAGCAAGATTCAATTCCAGGGCTGTGAAGCCCCAAGCTGTGTGTTAGAGACCCCTGGGTTATTCCGCAATAACCATTATTTTGGCCTTGCCTGGCCTTCTGCCTGCATTGCTCTACAAGCTGGCAAATCCTTGCCAGGGATTGGGGCAGGACGTGCAGGAGTAAGAGGGAGGCAAATACCTCTCCTCCCATTTTCCATATCTCAGCAACTTTTACTTCCTGATTATATTATAGATCTATTCTATTTTTTGGGCCTGTTTTCCCATATCTCGATTGGATACAGCCCATCCTAGAAACAGTTTTGGTGGAGCTTGAAATGGCATCTTGGACTTAATCAAGATCTATTCATGTTTATCTGGAGCCATCATTAATTAACTTCCCTAGACTGTTAATATACCATTAAATATAGACTTCTACTGTGTAGATCAAACAGTGGGTTAATGAACTAACTTCCATCATACTTTTTTATTCCCAAGGATAACCTCACAGGAACACCCAAGGGATGTGCTTCCCTGCATTTGTGGATGAAATCCCTTGTAAGCCCATGGCATAGACTAGTGTGCCTTGTCCACAGGGATTCCGACCGGGCACCTATTGGCATGGGAGTAGCAGCCAGTTCGGCTCACCTCTTGGGCTTACTTCAATTTCAAGGGATAAATGTCACTGTGCCCTATGATGTGACCATACTCACTTGACTGTATTGGCTTGGATAGGTGCATTTTGAGACCTGGGATTCAAATGAAGCTCACTCTGAACTAATTAGATGTCCATGGTCTATTATGGCTTTGGATTTCCTCACTGCCTATGGTTTATTACAAGCTCCAAGGTCTTGGACAACTGCTGAAAATTTCCGAGTTGCCTTCAACAATCTGGTGTGACCTCTTTTGGTTGGACAAAACCCCCACTCCAGGGGTTGGCACTTCACAGATGGTAAATCCTTGATATTCACATCTGTATGCCCCAAAGAGAGGACAGAGCTTACATGTACAGCTGGCGGCATAAACAGTATAAGGGACTGAGTTGTCAACGTAAAATTGAATAAAGTGAAACAGTCTTTTGTTGAATTTTATCCTTGACTAAAGCTGTTGGCATCAAAGAGACTCGTTGTTAATTAGTCTTGATTAAACCAGATGGTAGATTTTCCAGTAGTGGCATGAGCCGGCTGCCGGGCAGATCCTTTATGATCCCAGAGGAACCACAGTAGCCACATTTGCTTGGGGTCTCGGCCTAAGTTGCACGATACAGGGAAATGGGTACGTGTTTCTGAAAGGGAAACTGATTGGAAATGTGACCCCCCAAATATTTGGAAATGGGGAATATATATATCACATTGTATTTACTATTGAAATTTGGAAGGAAATCACTATGAATAAATGAGCAAGAATATTTAAATAACAAACATAAATGGGAAGCAATGTTCCACCATTGTTAATATTGTGATCCTCGTCATTAGCATCACCTTTTGCCTCTACCTCAATCTTTTAGGGACATCAAGCAACACCACCCAATTTTGATGAAACTACCTAATCCAAGCTTTAAAACAGTGTTGCAAACATCCCGATTTTATTGCGAATTTTTTGGCCAAGCCAATGTTTACTAACTTTATACCGATATTTTTGTGGCATCTTAATTTTGCTGATGTTTGCCAATTTTTACCCATATTTTCTTGATTTTTAGAATATTTTGGTTTTTCGGACCCTTGTCAATTTTATCCTGAGCATCAATGTTTGCAACATTGCTTTTAAATATGGTACGAAAATCCTAGCATGCCTAATCAATGATGTTGGTTTCATTGAAGGGTATATTTTTCCCAATGACATCACAGAGGAGTCCAACAAGAAATATCACTAACATCGAGGTACATAAAGGGCTTGGTGCTCTTGATTAACTGCCAAGAAATATCACTAATATCGAGGTACATAAAAGGCTTGGTGCTCTTGATTATCTGCCAAATCCATACCTTCATAGATGATAGAATCTAATGAAAATGCTACGATCCTACAAATTCTGAAAATTTGAAAACTGTTAACTTTGCTGAATTTTGAGTGGGATATTAAATTCTACTTTCTCCATATGAATTCCCATGACGTTGGAACCTCTCTCAAACATTCTGAAACAATTAATGGTAATAATGTAAAAAAATTAAGTAAAAGGATGAAAAGGAAAGATTATGTGCAGGGGTGGGGGCAAGCGAAGCAGAAGGGGCATTCAATTAGCCAAGGAATTATGGAGTAGACCACTAACTTTGTTTTGGAGATTTACTGGTGATTATCAGAGCCATGATCAGTTACTCTATCCCGTGAATTCAAAGATAGCAATGGTCTTATCCAGAGTCAGAGAGTAGGAAAATACTCATGATGAGGTTTCCTATTATCCTGTGAGATGAAGATCTAATCAAGAAGTAGAATATTGGGTCAAAATGACCTCAAACTCACATTAGGCTTTTATATATTCAAAATGTGGTGAGCTGTCACCGTAAGATCCCCTAATCTCTGATATAATAGGTCATTTGGCTCGTCCGCAGATTATTAAACATTGTAGTGGTATGGAGACGAGAGCTCAAGGGGCAGTGGCCGCCCCCTCCCACATGCGAATTTCACTCTCAGCTGTGTATTTAATGTCTCAGTTTGATTATGTGCCAGCACTGTCGGGCTAAGCAATTCGCATCTCTTTCACATTTCTGGGCGGAAGTTATTGTGCAGGTGTTGTTCTTCACTGCATGGTTTGGTCTGCAGGTTTTAGGGCTCACTGTGCAGCTATGGATAACAGGGATATCGTGGAATTTATAAGAGTTTTGAGGAGGCATGAGAAGCAAATTCAGTCCAATAGAGCTTGATTGTTGTCACCTACAAGGTGCATGAGAATGAGCATCACTGCATTACTCAGCATGCAAATATCATGAACTTGCTTCTGCGACAGAAGAAAGGGCTGGACACCTTGGAAGCTGAATGTAATATTCTTCGGACCTTAGCATTGAACCTCCGTAAGGACCCCCTCTTACTGGCATCTAACAAGAAGGGCCCTGCAAGCCCTGCTATGCCATGCTGAAAAAAGAAAATGCTGCGTCAATTCAAAGAACCAATGGAGATCGAGCAGCAGTAAACACTCTCCAGAAGCTGGTGAGGAAGAGGTCTAACAGTTTTCATGCACTTTGGTGAGTCATCAGTATATGAATGTTTTGTAGAGTCACAAAAATCTCAGGTCATTTTGTTAAGGTAACAACATGCAGGAGAAGATGGAATGAGCTTTTTGAAGACTCAGTAAACTGTTCTATATAAGATCAAAGAGTCAGTATTTACTATGTAAGATAAAGGAGCCCATTGACTCAGTGCTCTGAATCACCGAAAGCATATCTTGTACTATGCTGTCACAGATTTCTAAAATAATGTAATATTTCTCTGTTATGCTGTTATGCTTTTAATTTGTGAGGAACATATAAGCATCCAAGAAACATTACTATTTTGAGATTGTTTTTAAAATCTGCTTCAAAATTGGGAAGGAATGTTTCCTCTTCACAAAAATTTGGAGTGCAGTAATGTCATGGTCGCATGACCAGCCTGTCAAACTTGCATGCTACTCTTATGAACCATCCTTCCGATGCATGCATGCGACCTGTAAAACTTGCATGCTACTCTTATGGACCATCCTTCCGATTCATGGCATTTATGGGCACTGTTCCTAGTTGGAACACTCCAGTAGACAGAAGAACGTATTTTGTAAATTAAACTAAAATATCTATAGTTTGGACATTTATTACAGGAAAACTTCAGAGAAGCTACATCTTTTTTATTTTGTTCATTTATTTCTACAGTAAATGTCGCTAGAAAAATGCCATTTCTATTCATTTTAGACTGCAATGATTGAAAATTTTCAAGTAGCTGTTACGAACTTACCTAGACTGTAATGATTGAAAATTTTTAAGTAGCTGTGTTTTTGAGCATTGAGTTTTGGACAGTGCAAAATTAAATCAAAATCTAGTGTATAACCTTTTGGATGTGAATGTCTGTTTATTTGAACAGAGGGCATTAGTAGAATGCCCTCACTGAGATTAGGTCACAACTAAGGACATCTTTATACTACAAGATGTACCAGGCTTTCAGGATGGGTCTGTGAGCATGCTTTCCTTACCAGTTCTAGATGTCCAAGTATAACTTCTTTCAATAGAGAAGATGGGTACAGTATAAGGTGCCTTTGGTGCATCCATATTTTGATTGACATATACCTTTTTTGGTAAATTAAATTAAGGGATTGATCACTAAGGATAGGTGAATATCAAAGTGCCAAGATTCAGACTGGTCTACTTTTGATGATAGGAATGCTTAGTGCAGCCCGCATGGGTAGCCCAGTTGGTTGAAGGTTCTCCCTCACTGTCTATTGGCACTCTGTCATGAGGTGTGGGTTCGATCCTCCTCAGGTCCATTTGGGTCAGACTCCATCAGTAGAGTTGACCGGGTGTGAGGCCCACCTAAAAGTGTTACTGCACACAAAAAGAAAAATAAATGAATGCTTATTACCTCATTGAGGTCCTCCATTAAGGAATGTCTTTTAAGTATATGGTCTGAAGCTTGTGAAGTGGTTCTGGAATTGGTGAATTTTTCCAATAGTGTACATCATCGATGAACATGCACATCTATTATTGAACTTGTGTGGGCTTTGATGGTTTCTTTGGAGATTAATCTTGTGAAAAAGGCAGGAAGACTATATCAGCATAGATTTATCTCAAGTAGGGATCTAACATGAGTCAAAAGGGATCAAATTTCTTCATGTGAAAACTTCTTTAGAGTGTAAAATATATTGTGTTATTTTTCAGCATTTAAATTGTATTTTTAATGCTAAATAGAGTATATAAAGCAGCAATTTCAATCATGAAAACTTAAAATTTTCATGATATATACATAATTTTTTAAAAATGATGTATACATAATTTTATTAAAAATGATATAGAATGTATATTCAATTAACATTAAAATATTTTACATAACATGTACATAGATTCATTTTATGACGCAAATTAAAATGGTTTTTTATTATTAACATATTTTAAAGTATATGTCAATATTAATTTGTATTAAAATATTTTATCAATAATCAAATTATAAGATTTAAACCTCTTACTCACACCTTTTTTTACTTCTAACAACTTTATAACATCATTCATTTTTTTATTATTATAGCGGACATTATTTTATTTTTATTTTTATATTTAGAACATAATTTTTAACTTTTATTTTTATTTTAAAAGAGAATGGACTGATGAACAAACTTACACATCCCTCTCATACCTCTCATATGGGGCTGGGCTGTAAAATGGCTCAACCAATAAGATTTCAGCCAAAATTTCCAAACTCGTTGTAAATGTAACAGTTATTGTCCAAATCTAGTCAGCTTGGAATAAGCATTGATTAAATTGACTGCTGCCCATTGGCTTATTGTTGAATTGTATGGTGCGTGGGACTCTTTTACTACAAGGAGTCCGACGTTGGTTGCCAATTTATAATTTTAACTTCACACTGTAGTAAAATTGATTTCTCATCGCGAGGAACAAGTATACTGAATTTTTAATTTATTAAAGGGTACTTTCCTTATAGTAATTTGTTGTTCATGTTAATCGTTTGTTTGCTTGTTTGTTTTTTTTTTTAATAAATTTATTTGATCTCGCCATGGTTAAAGAAATATATTGTCCATATGTTAATGATTTGCCTTTTTTTAATGAAATAAATTTATATAATCGTTATTTTTTATTTAAAGGTATTTTTTAATTTATTAAAGGGTATTTTCTTTATAGTAATTTATTGTTCATGTTAATGATTTGTTTTATTTATATATTTGATCTCGTCATGGTTAAAAGAAATTTATTGTCCATATTTAATGCTTTTTTTAAAAATAAATTTATATAAACGTCATTTTTTTATTTAAAAATATTAGATGGTCTAACCACAAAATGCTTAAATTATTTTTAATTTTATAATAGTCTCCTAAGTAATAACATCATTTTCTAAACTTTATTTAAAGATTCTCTATATAATTTTAATACAAATCAAAATACCCTAGTGATGTATTAGTAGGTCAATGTTACTCAAAAGTGTAATGTTACTCAAAAGGGTGAGAGGTGTATGTACAAGAGATTGGGATTTTCCGAGAGTGGGTGGGAAACAATTTTTGTAATTATTTTTATACAAAAATAAAAAAGGTTAATAAAAAATTATTAAAAAAATTAGATAATATAATAAATTAAGTGTAAAAATAAAAATAAAAGTAAAATAAAAATAAAAGCTAATGATAAGTAAAAAATGCTATAAAACCAAAGCCAATGATAAGTAGAAGGAGAAATACCAATATGTTGGATTAGAGATGGACATTGAAGAGAGGGGAGCTAGAAACTCCTTAACCTACCTGTAAATTATTGTAAAGGGGTTGATGTGGTGTGTATAAACTTTTAATGGAACAATTATTGTTTGAATGGGTTAAGAGAGCAGTATTTGGTGCAAAGGGAGTTTATCAATGGGGTGTCTTAGTGTTTGTCTGCATGTTGGTTTGTTGTCTTTAAGGTTTGGAATATTGAATCTTTAGAAGTTGTAGAGGTTGGTTGTCCTATTTGGGGAGGGGGTTGAGAGGAGACTTGAGATCTCATTGATTTAGTATTTGAGATGGTGTGGATATGTGTTTGTGGTCTGTTGCCTTGAATGAACAAAAACACATGAAAGAAAGAGGTGGCTTGTTTGATGGGCTTTGGTTGGGGAGGTTTGCATGAAGATTGTGATATATGTTTGAAGACCTTCATGAAGAGAGCAAGGTAATTTAAGGTCTAGATACCAAAATAATGTGGAGAGGAGCCTCTTGAGCCTTGGTATAAGTAGCAAAACTTCCCATTGTTCTCATGGTAGATGGGATATTTGAAAATGAGGTGCTCCTCTAACTTTGTCTCATATCAGTGGCTTAGATGGCAATTCTTATTGAGGCATGGGATGTGGTGATTTATTTGACTTGAAGTTGATGTGAGCCAACCTTGTCTTAATTAAGGGGTATCTCAATGTTATGCATTTAGTGTCAATGTATGCATGTAGATTTGACAATAATGTTTTCTCTTTGTTGTTTGAAATTTTTGGAATCTAAGACCCTCAAGGGTACAAATTTAAGTGACATGGAAGTACTCCTTGTAGATACCCTCCTCTATCACTTGGTTTAGGTCTTGTTTAGAGGGTAGAAAGTGACCAAGAGAAGGCCTAAGGTCTCATTGGTAAGGTATTTGAGTGATGTGAGGCTCTTTTATCATTAATTACCATTGATCAAGCAAACCACATAAAATAAAGAGGTTCACTTGATGGGCTTTGTTTAGGGAGTGTTTTTTGGGAAAATGGTTCTCATACTAACATCTCAAGGTGCTCTATAAGGCTAGCTTGGAAGGAGGTGGGAATGATCAATGAGGTATTTATAGCCTCTATATGCTTTCTTTAGTACCCCAAACTTTCCATGTGAATTCAATGAGGGACAAGCAAAGGAAGCTTTTAATTAAGTGTGGTTACACACAACCCTTTCAACTCTTTTTATTTATTTATTTAAATATACACATGTTTGTTTTTATTGTTTTTGTGCTATTTAATTTTGTTTTATTATTTTGTGTGAAGCATTGAAGAAAGTACTAAAAAACACTGAAAGTTTGGTGAAATAAAAGCATTGAAATTATTGCTAAATTGCAAAATACTTTACGAGATTGCTAAAAGAAATATGTAGAAATGATAATTGCTAAGTAATTTTGTTGTGGAAGATATATTATTTTGTGTTTTTGAACATGATGGGTGATGACAAAAAATGTCAAAGAAAATTAACAAAAACTTAAGAAAGAATATGAATATGATTAGACTAAGTGTTTTATTCAAAAGATGATCTATTAAGTACAATTTTGATATAATAATGATTTTGTATTTAATTTGAAACAAATGTATGAGGGGTTTCCGCAATGCATTATATTAGATATCATTTTTGGGATTCAACTGCGTTAAGTAAGTAATTCATCTATGACCATTACGACTACCTCTCATGGAAATGGTCATAGATGAATGACCATTTCCATGAGAGGTAGTCGTAATGGTCATAGGTGAATTACTTACTTAACGCAGTTGAATCCCAAAAATGATATCTAATGAAACATATTAGAATTTGTTTAAATCTTGTTTCAATGTTCATTGGGATCATATAAGAACAAAGCTATAAATGCAAAGGGAGCAAGGTTGGAAATATCAATCCTAGACTTTGAGGTGGAGGGGGGAGACAAGTGGTTTTGATTAATACACTTTGCCTTTGCAAATTACTTGCCAATTAGCTAAGGAGAAACTCAAACAAATAATTATTTACAAAAATAATAAAAAGAAATCAACACAACAAAAAAATGAAGATTTAAACTTTCACATTCATCTACAATCCGTTGTTACATTGCTAGATCCCTAAGAAAGCACAAGTGGAATAACACAAATAAACTCAATTTGAGCCTCTTGGCATACCTCTCTCCTTTCCTTTCTCCTAATAATATGACAAAGACATTTCTTCCTTTTTTTAATAACTTGGAGATGTCAATTGGCACTTACAGAGCACCATCTAAAAATAAAAGTGATACGAGAATGAAAGTTACTTTTAAATAGAATATCTCATGATAATATCAAAATACCAAGACAAACCAAAAGGGAGGGTCTCATCACCTAACATATTGTTAACCTTATATCCCAAAGTTTATTTAGTTAATTAGTTAGATAGTTTCCCTAGATTAGCATAGTTATTCTAGAATGTATTATTTCTAGAATAATAAAGTTAAGATTAGAAGTTAGAATGTATTATTTCTAGAATAATTAAGTGAATATTAGAAGTATTGTATTTCCTAGATGATAGATTGGCCTTGACATAATGATTATCCGTGAGTTGATCAAGGTCACATATCATGATGAGATGATGCTAGAGAGTGATGGCATCTAGTAGCCTCTATACCTTTCAGAGGCTCGACACCATAATAATGCACATCCCTTTTTGTATTCCCAGCTAACCCAAGCATCTCTGTTGCTAGATACTCTAGAACTGCAGCCATATAAACAGGAGCCCCTGCACCAACGTACTCCACATACTTGCCCGACTTTAGGAAACAAGCAATCCTTCCAACTGGAAATTGCAGGCCAGCCTTTTGAGACCTTGAAACAAACTTTGAATTGTTCAGCTCCTTGTTGTTTCTGACAGTTAGCTAGACGTGTTGGGGTACAATTCTGTTCTTCTTGTTATCCTTTCATGGTATAGGTGCATCTCTAAACAACAACTTCTCATGGTTCTCACTTCGTAGCGTCCACATCTATCGAATGTTGTCTCTTGATGATTGGCTTCCAAAAAAAACAACGTTGTGCAATAGACAATTCATGCTTCCATTATGTACTTCCACCAACGACACAACAAAGATGGTGCATCAACACTCAAATGATAGTGCTACAGGCCACAGGCCTACAAATTAACAATTAAGCAAACACATAATACTGAAAATCAAATGCATATCAATCTCTTTCAACAATTAATTAATAAATAATATATCTATAGAGAACTTGGCCTCATGCTTGGCCTCTCCTCACACTCACACACACTCTTCTACTTCTACCTCTCATATGCAGGCTTACATTTATAGGAATAATTACATAGTTATGGATCATTCTAGATCAATGATCTTCTCCATAACTTTCTCAACTAGTTCCTAAAATATCTTAATGATCCCTTGAGGACCTCAACAACAATCCTAAAAATCCTTTAATCCACTTTTAACTCAACTAAATCTCTATTCTAGGATCTCCTATTCCCTAATATTTTTATGAGATATTTACAGGCCTAATATCTCTCGTATTCTCAATTATTTGAGAATATTTACATTAAAAACCTCACACACATTTCTCACTCAAATCATTTAAAAATATACAAAATTCCTATTAATAAATTAAATTTCTTATGAAATATTAGATCCCTTAAGTCAACCAAAATACAATGATTTTTCGAGCCGGATGCTCTTGCATCACACTCCCAAAGTTGAAAACATTCATGATCTCCTGATCATGTGTTTCATATGCTGATGAAAAACCTCCAGGGTCCCAAACCTTAGTTTGTAATTGTCCAAATGATCTGCACCTTTTTTGCTATTGCATGTCTGTTATCTTCTGATTCTTTTTCCTTTCGTCAATCAGCTTCAAATTCTGATTGATCATCCTTTCTGCTGTCATTTTTCTCCATCTGGATTGTCCCATCATCAACTTCCACAGTTCATCGATCACAAAATCAATTTCTGTTGTTCCCTGATTGCTTTCATTAACATCTTCATCTGCAATTTCCATTCGCTGCTTCTTATCTTCAAATTTAATTTCAAGAAGTAAATTATCTATCATCTTTCTGACTGCATACTCATCCCCCTTCTCTTCTCTGTTAGCCAATACATCTCAAGCTTGACAACTAACACATATTTCTGTCCCAACCAAAGCTTGAGACACTCCTTCATTCCTAACTGCAATCACACTCTCATACTCTGGTTCTTTTAGCAAATACTCCAACAACTCAATTTCTCTTTGACACCTCACTAGTACTTCATCGTGATATTGTTTATAGTCTTCGACAAGTTCTTCTTTCTTAACATTTTTCAGTAAATGTCCTTCTTCTTCCTTTAGTCCTATGATTGTTTTCTCTTTGTCTTGAGACAAATCTACCTCGACTCCTTCTTCAATACACTTTGCCTTGTTGTCTTTCTGTAAGCCCTCTTCAAGAACTATCCTTACCCCATTTTCTACAA